>RJWH01002344.1:0-75978 GCA_004363575.1 Solenodon paradoxus
CACTGATTCGGTGGCAGGTCCTGGGAGAAATGCTTGAAATGCACCCCTGTGTCGAATCCTTCTCCTCCTTAGGACAAGTCACTGTCACTACTTCTAATTTGTTCAAGAGGAAGCAGGTTCAGAAAGCAACTTACCCACGTCTAACCAGCCAGGAATCCAAGCCCTAGCCTGTCTAATTCCACAGCCTATCCTATTAACTCAGCAAGACGCCTGGGACAGTTCCCAGGGTTAACGCAATTATCTCCAGCATCTAGGGTTTAAAGGGAGGGCCACCTCTTTCTTCCCCTCCTTTAGTGCCAGGGTTCCTTGCTCCTCTGCTGCATCTGGAGAGCTGCAGGGAGAGAAAAGTCTGAGTGTTGGCAGAGGGGTGGCATCTTCAGAAGAGAAGGAAGTGGGAACCGTGACCCTTAACTCAGAAGAGGCACGCAAAGCTCAAACATTAGGGGTGAAGAAGGAGGGATTGGCCTCTCTTGGGAGCTGGATCTTTGCAGCTTTCCTTTGAGAACTTCCAAAAAGAGTCCTGCCTGCTCGGTGGGCATGTGGGTGCATGTGGTGCTGAGCATCCAAGGTACTGGCATTCTCATAAAGCCTATGCACACTTTTATGACATTAAATATTTTATTCTTCCCATGGCATTTGAAGCCTTCTCTTTTTCCCCCACGTTTTATTTCTCTGGGACCTGAATTTGTGGGGTCCGATGGTGTTTCTGGTAAGCCGCTTTTATTGTGTGGGCGTCATTAAAGTCATCCTTCCAACTGGATGGCTTTTACCTTTTGATTCCTGGAAGAATGGCATGGGGACCAAGGAGCCCCAGGTCGGAGCAGAACCTGGGAGGTGCGGTCAGCGTTCTGCCACCTGTGACTGGAAGCCTGGAATAAATCGTTTCAAGGATGGCAGCAACCATCGGTATAGACCACTCACTTGCTGGATCCTGCCGAGAGAGCCTGGGACCTGCCTGGGGAGGGACCAATGAATTGCTGAGTCCCTGTCAGTTCTAGCAGTCTGTGTTCTCAGAGGCCAATGACATGGACACTGCAAGGGCCTGAGGCAGAGATAGCAGCATGGCGGCATGAGGGGTTCAAGTCATTGGTTGCTGGGGACGCTACTATCTGAGGAGAAAAACTCCATCCCTTCTGTAAGCGGCTCCGCAGTGAACATGGGCACTTTATTTGCATGTTTCCTGCACCTACCTGGGACAGACACCTTTTTGCCTTTGGAAGGATGCCCCTCTGAGAGAATGTATTCCTTCCCACCAGCACCCCACCTTCAGGAAGCCAGAGCACTGCCTAAGGGCACAGTGTCACTCTGTTTCTCAGTAGCCTAGTCCCCTGGGGACAGATTACTTAAGACCTCCGAGTCTTGGGCTCCTGGGGCATCAGATGAGGATGATCATATCTGACGAAGCTGCTCTTAGGACTGACAGAGGTGATGTGTGCACGACAGGGCCGCAGCTGGCACCAAGTAGGGAGGAAACATGGGCGCTATTACGACTCTTCTCTGATGTTTTCCGCAGGGGTGATGGTGATGGTGATGATGGTGATGGTGGAGTTAAAACTGAGTGCCAGCCCTGTTCCAGAGCCTCTGCGATGGGTCTCATCATTATCCCCTTTCGACAGATGGGGACATGGAGGCAGAGAGCACTTAGGTAATCACTCAGGTCTGCACGACGTTCAAGTTCTAGAATGGGGAATTAAAGCTACGCCACCTGATACCGGAAGCCTACCTTTCACCAGGACACATGGTTCCTAAACGTCATTTTCAGAGTGGTCGCCCCCCACAGAGGGGAATACTCTTGGTTTCCTTTGTCTTCTTGGTGGACCTTTGTGTGTTTCCACTTGTGTGCGTTATAGCCAGTGTCACTGTGAGCATCTCTTTGCAGAGGGCCTTCTGTGCTTGGGCTGTTCCTTCAGAGGGCCCCCACAGTCTGTGAAGACAGTTTTCAGATTGCACGGGTGTTCCTCGAATTAGGTGGAGGAGGCCTGAGATGGGTTACACACAGAACGAAAGCAAAGAGCAGCCTGTCTTTGGCTTTTCCAGATGACCACTGTTTTCAGGTGCTGGTGTGTTTTCAGAATGTGGCTCAAGGACAAGCTATGGGGGTTGGCCGAGGTGTCCTTTGGGAGGAGAGCCATCAAACAAAAGCAGTGCATTAGGGAGGAGAGCCCAGCGAAGTGTGCAGGATGCTGCGTGGCGGGGGCAGCAAACGCAGACGGACAGTGCGGAGGAGTGTGTGCCATCAGCCCTGCAGGCTGGGAGGCGTCTGCAGTGACCACCACGTTCTTGGTGACCTGGCTGAGTGCCTGTGAAGAGTGGCTTTCTAGTTATTGGAACGCTGATAATGAAGGCACTTTGTCCTTAGTTCCGAAATGACAAACCGTGCTGATAATTGTGCTCGTCTTAATGATAATAATGGCATGTTTGCATTGATAAGGTATTCATTCAGTCCAGTCTTCTTTGTCTTAGTTTGTTCAAGTCACGTGTGCTCATGGTAAATTAAAATAAACACAAACACTGCTGAAATGTAGAAAGGTAAAAAAAAATTAAGAAAACATGCAAGATCCTCCTGTCTCCATCACTCTTGAGATGAACTGTGCCCCACTTTGGTCTAAATATATGCTCTCCATATGTGTCCTGCATCTGCAAATATAAATAAGGATACATGCCTGTAGGTTTAAAACTGGAAGCATCAAAGCACACCATTGTGTTTCTTTGGGGTGGCTTTATGTGAGAACGGCTTGTCTTTAGACATGCTTTGCAAAAAGCATTTCCTTTTTTCTTTGCAAGACAAATGGCTCCCCAACTTCCTCCTAACCATGTATAAACCCTTTACCTTATGTCTAAAATAAAGATAAACAAATTGAGGCCAAAAAACACAAGAACGAAGCTGACGTGAAATTGGCTGTCCTAAACTCCAGTCCAGCATTCTCTTCCACACAGAGCAGCACCACTTTTTTAGCTTTTATCATCACTTTGATCTTTTTTTTTTAAGGCAAGATGCAGGCAGGAATGACGATGAGTGGGTTGACAGGCAGGAAGAGAAAGAAGAAAGCACCATTTATTTATTTTCACTTAGTCCTACATTATTCTGGGTTATTCCCTAGGCCCCGAGTCACTAATCTGAGTCCCTGGGAGGCATGTAGACTGCACCCGTGGGGTTCAACCAGCAAGCCACCATGGCATGTCCGTTCTTGCATCTTTTATTATGGGTTTAGGGGATAAGTGAATGAGAAATAATACCATCATTCTCGTTGTTATGAATTTGGAAAGCTGCCCTTCGTTCTGTGTCCTCTGTCTTCTTCCTCAACCCTGCCCAAGCCTGTCTTCACCTCTCAGCCCCAGTTTTCTTGGGCACCATTGAACTTGTCCAGGCATGGCCAACAGTTAGGGACAAGAATAACTGTACTCCCATCACCAGCCATCATCTTAAAGCTGCTTCTCTTGAGGGAGCAGACGGTGGGAAGACTTCACAGAACTCTTTGCCATCCTTTCTCTTAAGGGAGAAAATCAGACCTAGATAGAGTTATATATGTTTCTAGGGAGGTGGGCTCGTTAATTCTTAATTCTGGTTCAGGGGAAAGAGCATCCTTCATTGTGATATGGCACTGGGTTCAAATGCCATCTGTGTTACTTGGAAGCGTGTGTGATTTTGGGCATGACTAAATGTACCTGAACTTCTGCGATCTTGTCCATGACCTCGGAGTGAATTCTGCACCTTATAGTGTTGACTGAGCCTCAGTGTGACTAACCAGGAACAAGTTGGTGCTACTTCTGTGACTCTCATCGCAGGGCTAGTTCTTATCAGAGAGAGAGGAGCCGGATGAGTTAAGAACAAACTCCAGTGGGCATTTTCCTTTTAACACTACCAAGTACTTCTCCAGTTCTCAGCAGATTCTGACCATGTGTCATATTGTCTAACTCAATTTTAACATAATCTACCTGGAGAGCGTGTCATACCCCACAGGTTAAGGGCTCAGTCCTAGAAGATTGAACTCCCCTGTCTATAGCTTCAGGTGCCAATCTCATAGCCACATTGTCACTGTACATCTGACCAGACCAACCAGCTGTAGATCAATTGGTCCCATGACTCCTGCCTTAGGGTGGGCTAATTTGCTAGAACAAATCACAAAACTCAGAGAAACATTTACATTTGTTTACCAGTTTATTATAAAGGATGCAGATGAACAACCAATGAAGAGATACATGGGAGAAGGCATGAGGAAAGGGACATAGAGCTGCCAAGCCCTTTCTACACCTTTACATGCTCACCATTTTGGAAGCTCTCTGAGCACCTTCTTCTTGGTTTTATATAGAGGTGTCATTTCTTAGGGTTGTTGATTAAATCATTAGTCATTAGCAAATGACTCAGCCTCTATCCCTTCTTCCATTCCAGGAGGTAGAGGAGGAACACTGACAACTCCCCTCCAATCAGATGGTGGTACCCCCACCCCCAGCAACCTACCCCCAGCCCCTGGTGCTTACCAGAAGTCACTTCCATAGCTAACTCACGTGTGGTTGAAAGGGGTTTGCTCTAAATATCAAGACTGCTTACTTGTTCTTATCATTTAGGAAATTGCAAGAATTTCAGGAGCTCTAGAAACGAAGGCTAAGATAAACTATATATTTATTATAAATTGCTCTATTACACATGGGATCCTTTTTCTGACTTGTATTGCTCTTCAAGGATTTTTCTCACTATTATTTAAAGGAGATGTGACTTTGGAAGCTCATTGTGTTGGGGATAATATACACCTAGGTATTTAATTTAAAAAAAGACCTTGTTTCTCAACAGGGTTGTGCTTATTGGGGATCCTAGCTAAGCTCCTTGTGTTTTCTACAGATTCAGAGTTGAACGAGATTTTCCATGGGGCTCCTTCCTCTAGAAGTCAGAGTTGTATTTAGGTCCTGAGACAGAAGACCTTGAATATCAGCTGGTATGACAGTCAGTAGCTGTGGGCTTCCCTAGCCCAGCTTCCCAAGGAGAGCTCTTCTTTCATGCACAGTGAGCCTCGCGGAGAAGACAGGTTCCCAGCTCGTGGAACCTCAGGCAGGATTATTATAAGCAACCTCTGTGATTGGGCCATTACCTCGTTTAGTGATGATGTAGTTCAGCTAAAAAGTTATTTTTTAACTATAAAATTATGTGCACCTATAAGAATGTTTAGAATACAGAAGGAGCATGAAGAAAACTAACACTCACCATCATACCACCTCTACTATCATAAGCATTTTGATATTTCCTTTTAGTTTTGCTGCATAATCTATATTTAGCAGTTTTATTATGAAACTTCATATATATGTGGAAAAGTGTGTTAATCACTGTAGACACTTTCATCAAAAATATTAAGTGATGCCCATCTAAGTCCAAAATTAGAATATTACCTACATTCTAGAGCCCTGCCTGAATACACCTACTGTCTCCCCAATTCCCATTTTAGCTCTTTCTTCCCTCGTAGCCAGTACCCTGACTTTCATGCTCATCATTTCCCTTTTCTTTGTAGTTTTTCTCTCTGTGTACATGTAGAGCACATGTGTGTCATGTGGTAGATTGTCCGGCGCTCAGCACAGCTCACTAAGCTGGGTGAAACTGATCTTCTCCTTTGGTTGAAGGAAAAATTGGTCATCAGTCAATCCACATTTTCATTCAAATTTTAGTGGAGTTCAGAATGCAACCCCGAAGTGCCTATTATGTGTCAGACATCCTGTGAGACCCAACGTGACAGTCATGAACTGTGTCCTGGCGACAGAGTTCACTCTCTGTTTACCTCATGAGAAAATGATGCTTTGGGTCCTCTGACCCAGAATCTTACTCAGATGCTCCCTATAGGCACAGACCTGGGACAACTTTCTTCTTCCATAATATATACCCTCGGGTGTAGACTCTGATCTGGGCTGCTATTTCCCATCCTTCACATCTTTGCTATCCTCACACAGGAATTTTTTTTCCCCAAGCTGGTCCAAAACCAAGCAGACTTTTTCTAAGGCATATATTTTAATGTTATTTGCTGAGTTCATTCTGGGTGAGAGGAAAACCTTTCAAGTAGAAAGTGGGAGTCGATAGAAAACTAGAACAAATGTCTTTTGACTGGCTTTTAAGTGTAACTTTGGATCTTGGAAGCCTCCTAGCCTTCCAGCCTAGTAGTTTCACCATCTTGGTCCTTGAGTGTGGAAGCCAGTTCTGGAACAAAGTAGGTATCCCCATTATCACTCAGAAGGAGTTGGCAACATTGGGGTCAGGACTCAAATCTAGTGCATTCCAGGAACCTTGTTGGAAAAATCGAGAGCACTGGTCGGGGGTCAGGAACACAGATTCCTGCCTCCCTCCATGATGACACTGGACAAGGATGTGTGGGTTCTTACGCAGCACAGTGCTTCAGCGTGGGGCTCTGGAAGAGTCGGGGGCCGGCGTGGTGCACGTCCTGCTGGAAATGGGCAATAGTTCGTATTCAGTAAATAGTAGCTCGCGGACAGAGTCGGGAAGGCTGTTGGAAGTCTGAGAAACAAAGACTTGAAAGACTCTGGTTCGGGCCTGGGGGTGGCAGGGATTTGGCAGTGGCAGCCTTGGTCCTCGATTCTCTGGTGAGTTTCTCCACCCACCTCCATTTCTCTTTCCATTTCTCACTGGACTGGAGGAACCTCATTGTCCAACACCTAGGGCATCTGTCTCCATTCAGGGGTGGCTGATGTTTTCCTTCTTTCTCTTAAATTTCTCTCTGCGACAAAAAATCATATGCCAATGGCCCCACATTGCACTCAATCTACGCCCAATAAATCTATACCCACAGAAGCCTGTGTTCCATGGCCGCTGCGCCATGCTCTTCAAAGCCAACTAGCTTCTAAAATCATGTGTCACGCAGAAGTTTTCGAGCCACAGGAGGATGTGGTGGTGTGAGGAGGCGGTGTCAGGCTGCGCGTGGAGCTTTTAGTTCCAAGGATGGAGGAGGGGAGACAGCCAGCAAGAGCGGGTGGGCATGGAGAGTCCATGTCTCAGCACTGGGTCTCCTGCTCACTCCCGGGCATAGGCGACAGGGAGCGGGGAGTCCCGGGGCCTCCAGCATGTGGGTTCAAAACCTGGCCTGCCACTTGCCGTGTGCTGTTGTTTCAGGCTGCCTTGAACGGCTTTGTGTCTTGGTTCCCCAGTGTCAGAGGTTGGGGGACCATGAAACAGTAGTACCATGGCGGTGACATGAAGTATAGCTGAAGGGCTAAGGAAGTGGATTCTGGGGCCAGCTACTTACTGCGTGACCCAGGCACATCACTAGACCTCTCTGAGCCTCAGACTCCGCTTCTGTTGAGTGGGTAAGATAATAGCACCCACCAGCTAGCGTTGCTGTGAGGAAGGGGTGATTGACTGCGCAGTGTACGCTTAGAAAGGGGTCTCGCTCCATCGTAAGTGCTCAGATGATGTCAGAAGAAGCCAGTTTCCCCAAGTGCACCCTGGTACCCAGGTCTGGAGCAGGAATATCCTGTCAATCCCCTTGGCTCCCTGTCACTCACAGAGGAAATAGGACATGAGGTTTCCAAACACTAGAAGAAATCCAAGCAGCTATCGTGTTGACCTGAAATAAGTCATCTTCCCTCTCCAGGCCTCCGTTTCTCCCTAAGAGAATACAGAAGAATAGCACACCCTGTTCTGAGTGGCTGGGAAGACTGACAGATAAGATGTCACTTTGGCATGTATCTGGCATATGGAGATGGCAATCGTTGTCCATTTTCCTCTCAAAAAACCCATAAAGTGCCTGAATGAGGGGGAAGGTGGGTACGGCCTCACGTTGGCAGTAGGGTGGCTTCTGACCGAGTCTCACCATCAGCCCAGCGGGCATGGCTTTGGAGTGGGACCCGAGATGAGCTGCAGGTCCAGCCCACACCCGCTCAATGGGAGGTCCTCTTACACCTCTGCCCCTCAGGGTCTCCTCTTCCACTAGGACCTGTGTCTCCATCCAGCAGGCACAAGAGTCTGAGATAATATAGTGCATGAAGAAGTACCTAGTGACCTTACCATGCTCGTGAAAGGCAGCTTGCGTGACTTGATGTCACAGCTCTGCTTCTTCCTTGCCCTGTGGCCTTGGAATAAGTTATTAAAGCTGTGTGTGCCTCAGTTTCCTTCTCTGAAAAATGAGCATAGTAATAGCTGTTCCTTCAGACTGTGGTCATCACTATGAGTTAAAATTCACAACACATAGAAAGCAGCGCCTGGCACAGTAAGCACTATTGTTAGCAATTATTATTATTAATGAGGTGTGCAAAGGCTGTTTATTATCCCACCATGCAGTTATCGAATAGACATTCTTCAGACTTCCAGCGGATTTTCCTGAGAGTGCCGTGGCCTCCCTTCTCTAGCCCATAGGACCTATTTGTATCATACACAACCCTCCAGGATTGTAAGAACATACTTATTTTTCTCCCTCACCTCGTAGAACAAATGATCCTTAAGGTGGGGCTAAGGCTGTATTACCCGATGGCCTGGTGCACAGTGGACTTTGAACGTACTTTGTGCATTTGCTGAACTGAACAGCGACTCCACAGGGGGCCCTGCATGCTCCAGAGACAGAAGACTTCATGTACCCCCCACAAGATCAAGCAGCCATTCTTCAGCAGCTCTTCAAGGCTGGGGGGTGAGCTGGGAGCGATGCTGTCACCCGCGCCTGACTAGAGCAGGGTCCCCAGATCAGATGACTCCTGCTACTACCACCTGGCTGCCCTTGGAATCCCCGCCAGCCTCCTGCAGACAACCGCAGCATGCCCAGGCTGTCGGACCCTTGGAGATCAGATGTCACCTCTCTCACTGAACAGGGAGGAGACTGGGCCAGAAGCCAGAAGGGCAGAGCCCAAAGCAGGAATCATAATGTGTCTTCCTAATACGCTGGCCTCCTCTAATGAGAAATATGGGTGACCTTATAGCCAGACAGCCAGCCACGAGGAGCTTGAATGGGGAGACTGGACATGTGTTTTAGCACTGTTGTCATTCAGCACTATTTTTGAGTGAAACCATCTTCAACCAGGATTTACCAACCCATACTTTCAATTGCTGCAGGTGCCTCTCGAGGTCAAGTGACCACCATGTCATCTACGTTTTTGTGTCTTCATGGGAAAATCCATCAAGTTGTGTCTCTGTAGGAACACTCACTGGAGCTGTGTCTCCAGGGGAAGACCCACTGGAGTGAGCATGACCTGGAGTCTGACATATCCATGCTTGCTCCCTGTCCCTACTCTCCCTTCAGCAGTGAGTGATATGGAAAAAGCACTTTCTACCTCAAAGATTTCCTTTTCTATGAGTTCAGGCAAAGAATGGTAAGTGCCCAGAATTGCAGGCCTTTGGCAAAGGATCGGGAAACACAAGTGCCGTATCCTGCTCATAGTAGGTCTCCATTATAATTTCCTCTCTCCTGTGTTCACGTATGTGTGTGTGGAATGCTGTACAGATGGCTGGCAGGTGGGGGAAATGACCTGTTGATTTTTCATTGGAACTGAAGCCAGAACTAAAGCAATGGAACCAGATACTCTATTATATTCCTACCGAATCTTTAACATTGAGTGTTAAAAATCCTCATGGCTAAACTTTTGCAGCAAAGGACATTTTCCACCTACCAGGCACTTTGCTGCCATCATTAGTCAACTCTAGTTTTCCCAGCAGCTCTACTGAGTAGGCTGAAGTAGGTAACCTTTACCTGATAACATGGAGGCTCCAAGTGTTCATGAAAGTGACTGGCTGACATTGCATGACTAGGAGGTGGCAGATCCAGGTGGGACTCAAGCCCAGGCCTGCCTGGCCCCCAAAGCCACACCCTTTGCCATCATCCCCTCTGCTGGGCACTGGGATGGGAATGGAAGCTGTGCGCGTTACACTGTCTCTCCTGAAATAGCCCACAGACTCAGCAGGAGGCAGACTGTGAAGCAGAAACCATCTTGTCTGGCATAAGGAGGTTGGTGCTAGAAGAATAATGAACCCGGGAGAGAAGGAGAAAATGATTCTTGCTGACAGTCGGCATGGAAAGGCAGTGGGGACTCAGCACCAGGGTTTCTGTGAGGGCGGTGAGTGCTCCCAGCTGCCCGAGGAGGCAGTTATTGGCTATGAAGTCCCTTTTAAAATGGGGAAACTGAGATCGGAAAGGTATGGGAATTGCCCAGGGTCACACCGCCAGGAAGTAGCGGCATCTGGAGAGGCTTTGTGTCTCCTCTGAGTCCCTCTGCTTCCTGAGGTTGGGAAGGGAGTGGCAGCCGGTGCTGTTTGAAGGGTAACTGCCTGGAGACCAAGGATTCTTTAGGAAGAGGAGGGCAGCCCTGCTGGGAGACAGCCTGGACAGAAGACCTCAGGGTGAGCCCCGTATGACAGGCACTGTTGGGTGTTTGCCTGGGTGGCTCCCAGACCCAGGAGGAGGTAAAGATGACACAGGGTGGTGGTTCGGACTATGTCTGGGTGCTCTCTAGGGGCTGGGGACCGGCTCTGCCTTTCCACTCTGAGGTCTGAGGACCCCGGCGGTGCCCATGGCTGCAATCCCACACCCAGGACTATCGATCCCAGTTTTCCTTTTTTGTATTCCCACCCCTTCCCCTTCCCTCCCTGTCACCATCACAGCTCAGCACAAATTGAGCGGCAGCTGAATTGGCATGAGTTGATTAAAACTCCCAGTAATTACAGGTTCTCAACTGGCCTGGTTGTCCAAATCAATGTCAGCAGCAGCAGATGAGCTAGCTGGCCTTGACAGATTGAGGCGGAGGAGGGAGAGGGCTGGGGTGGGTGGGGGCTGGCAAGGCCATCCTCACTCACGCCTATTCTGGACGATTCTCCCATGACTAGGAGAGCCCACTCAGCCTCTAATAAAGGCTGGTTCATACTGAAGGGCTCGGCATCTTGGAGCTCATAGATCCTCTGTAACCTTGCCTGTGAAGCAGGTGTAGCTTAGTGGTGCCTCTGAGTTTTGTTGTGGGGGTCAAGGGGCAGCATTTGGAGATGCGACCACCACGTGGTAGGTGCTTAATAAACATCCATTCCATTTCCTTCCTTGTTCCCTTCACTCCCTCTTCTTCCCAGGGTGTTGTAACTGACCTGTGTACCTAAAATTATGCTCACTGAGTCCCCTCGTAACCATCATGGGGGTCGCTTGTGAAGCCCCAGCCAGCCTGACCTACCTGTAACATTAGACAAGTCACCTCCAGGTGGATCAGAAAGAACATGCCGTTTGCAATCAGGGGAACTTCCATGGTGGGCACAGTGCCTCACTTGTGTGACCTCAGACAAATCGCTTGGCCTCTCTGGGCTTTCACTGTCCCATCTACAAAGCGACAGGGTGGCGCTGGCCCTGCCTTAGCATGGCGAGGAAGAGCCAAAGTTACCTGTGACCGTATTCTGCCTACTTCTCCATGGGCCCGGTCCTCTTCTATTATTCCTTGGATGTATTTTCTCTTTGGGGCGAAGTAATGCAGGGGCAGGGGAAATTCCCTCATCCCTCTGGGAGTGAGCAAGCAATAACATCAGATGTGATTAAAAAGATAAAAGACCAGATGTAATAAAGTATTTACGGAACATATACATGGCTGTACACTGTGAAGTAAGTCGGGCAGACCACAGATGTCTCACCTGTGCCGAGGAATTGGAAAGGGTTCCTAGGGCATCAGGGAGAGAGAAGGGGAGTCTTCACATGACAAAGAGGGATACTCACCTCTCCTCTGAAAGTAAAGATGGGTTTCTTAGATAGAGAGGATCGTTCACTTCTAGATTAAAACCTTCCCAAACTACTTTCTTCCAGGGGACAAGGGAGCAATTACTACTCTTTGATTAGGGTGGGAGTAGAGGCCTAGGGGGTATCACGTATTTGATTGAGAGGGGAAAACATGTTAGGAGAAAGGTGGAGTTTCTCCTTTGCCTCCAGGGTTGCCATTTCTTTAAAACCATCTCCACACCAGAGTGGGGCCAATAGGAGATCACTCCGAGAGACTCAGGGTGATCTGTTTTGAACCCCGGCAGTAAGAAGGCTTTACAGTAGCTGCTGCCGTTTTTTGAGCACCTGCTCTTGCTGCAGGCACGTGGAGATATGTGCTGCTGGTCAGCTTCTTTCAGCCCCAGGGAGGTAGACGTGAACTCTTTCCAGTGTAGAGACATGACTGAGGCTCAGGGATGCAAGGATGTGGTGTGACAGCTGTACTCGGAGTTGTAGGGCTCATCCCGTCACTGTGTAGTCTCCTTTCATCTTCTCCATGGGCAGTGCTGTTCTCAGCAGGTAGTGAGTCAGTATTATTATGTTTCCACTGGTGATGAGACAGAAAGGAAATACTCACTGAGCCCTGGGAGGAGGACAAGGCTCTGTCCATAGCTAGTCATCCTGGTGATGTTTTAGAACCTGCTCAGCCAATGAGGACAGTCTCCTTTGTCTTCTGAAACACTTGAAGTCAGCTCTCACATTTACACAGCTCATGGTTGCTTTGATAATAACCAAGCATCTCAGAGACAAAAGTCTTCTTACTTCTTGTTGTACAGTCCCTTCGTTTTATAGCAGAAGGAGAGACTCAGAATGTGACTTGTGCTTGCTTGAAGCCACCCAGCCAGTTAGCGGCAGGCCAGGCAGAACTGGAACTCCACTCTCTAGGAGCCATTCACATGCCTTTGTCACTTAAGGACCCTTTGGTCGATGGCAGATAGTACATAAGACTAGGTCCCGATAAACTAAGTGTGTCATAGGCTGTACCATCCTGGTTGTGTCATTACCATCCATGACTTTCCTACAACAAGAAGATACCTTAATGAATTTCTCAGAATATCTCCCCAGCCTTAAAAAACACACATGAATGCACTGAGGACTTCCTAGGATCTGACTTCTTATTCCCAGCATCCCATTTTCCTGCCACACTTTGAGGCTGATTTGTCCCTATCAGTCTTCCAGAAGAAGGAACTGAGGTTCAAAGAAGCCACCCAATTAGCTCAAGGTAACAGCTAGTAGGTGGCCGTGTCCACCAGAGTTGTTTCCATGACCTACCCTGTCTGTGGCGCCCAAGGCTACAGACAATAATGAAGGTCTGCACTAATGGTCAGGAGGAAGGAGCAGAGCTCTACTCCTCCATCAGGAAATTTCCCAGGCTCCACTGAGTCACTCAAGGCTGGGAAAAGCTCTGCTTTGTAATTTCTTTGTTTTTGCTTCGCTCAAAACAGCTTGTCTACCTTCTAGACCTGGGGGTGGGGTGGTGGAGCAGCTCATTACAAATTCTGTGCTTGGAGCAATTTGCAATCCATAATTAATGAATATTAAATGCATAATTACAAAGAGAAATGAATGGTTTGGTGCTGATGAGAGTTGGGCTGGAAGGAATAAAAACAGGCAGAGGGCATGGAGGAAGAAGTGGAAGGAAGCAGGGCAGGGCCTGCCTATGATGGGGACAGCAAGAATCCCCGAAGGGTCCTCTCATCATCTCAGATCCTCAAGGCCTTAAGGCTCAGGGATCCAGGCCCAGCATCTGCCTGTGGGTTCTCGCCTGGGTAGAACAGAGTGGTGACTGTGAGACTAAGGAGCCCAGCAGACCTGGTCTTGACCCCCAGGTCTCTCACCTACTAACTGTGAATCTGCAGGCAAGGGAGCAGTTCTCCAAGGAAATAGTTTCCTTTCTCCCACATGTTCCTGGTCTCAGAGCCTGCCTCCCAGACTCTAAGAGTTTCCAGAGAATTGAATTCACTAACTTCAGTAATCTCTTCAAAGTAGCAAATCAAATTGCTTCCTTCCTCTGCCAACAACCCTCCAGTGCCTTCCAGATGTACTTAGATGAATTGAGAGGCCTTTCCATGTCTGAAGTCAGGGTCAATAACTTTATATAAAGGATCAAATAGTAAGCATTTTGGGGGTTGTAGGTCATAGGTCATATATGTTCTTTTTTTTTTTTTTTGATGTTACACCCCTGCCTTAAAGAAAAAAAAAAATCCTTAAAAATATTAAAAAAAAAAAAATTTTTAGCTTTGTGCAAAAAAGTAGACTGTGGGAGAGTAGATGTCTTTTCTTTATTTCTCTCTCTAAATAGAATGAATGTAAAGCCCTAGAAGTTATGTACAAAACAAAAGGAAAACTGTAAAAAGTGGAGCAGAGAAGGCAGACCAACTAGGGACTTGTAGACCCCGGCACAGAAATGGTGATCAGAGCCCTGTTTTGTTTTTGTTTTTATTTCTTATGTCCTAAACTTGAAGCTGAATGAGCCAGTAACTCAGAAACACCAATAGACGCAGACAGAAACTGCAACCCACCCCAAGACTAGTCCTTCACCTCCCTTACCTTCAGCCAAAATCCAAGTAAGGAGTCAGGACTTTAATCCTCACTGGCAGGTGTCATTAGAGACTAGGGTAGAGCCTGAATTTCTACCCCCCAATCCGCATCAGTAAGACATCCTTCCCCTACCCTGCTGGGGTATTATGCGGGAGGCCACTGGTCAATAATAATGGACCTACCACACCACTGATGTCCATTGAGGCCCCGTGGGGAACAATAACATGGCTCACCAACGATTCCCATCCAGAAGGATATTAGTGGTCTTGCAACCGGGAATCAGATTCCCACTACCCTTAGCAGTAATGAGGAACGTTCTCTTCAGGTTTCTGTGGAGGCTAAATGGAGAAACTGGGACTTTTTATTCCCCTGGTAATAATGAGGTGTATGCCTCTCCTTTCCCTGCTGGAGCAGTATCAGAGAAAATCAGAGAGAAATAGAAGGTTCAAATAAATCCAGATTTAAAATATAACATCCCAAATGTCTAGATTCCAATGAAAATCACTTATATCCTACCTAGAATAAGGAAGATCTCAAACAGAATGAAAAAAAAGGACAACTGCCACCAGCAAGGTAATATAGATTTTAAAATTATGTGGCAAACATGTTAAGACAACCATCATCAAAATGCTGAAACAAAATTTAAAACAATAGAAAGTCTCAGAGATCAGTAGAAGATACAAAGGAAAAGCCAATGGAAATAATAGAACTGAAGAGCACAATATTTGAAATTAATAACAACAGCAAAAACTTCTATGGATCAACTCAACACCAGAATGGAGAGGACAGAGGATATAATCAGTGAACTTAAAGGTAGGACAGTATAAATTACCCATTCTGAACTTGGAGAGAAAATAGACTGACAAAGAAAATAAACAATCTCAAGGGTCTGTGGGAATATAAAATTTATGTCTGGAGAGTCCCAGCAGGAAAGAACATATAGAGCCAGACTCAAAGAGTGCTGAAAGAAATGACAGCTGAAAGCTTGTCAAATCTGGCAAAATGCCTAACTTTGCAGGTTAAACAAACTGAGAAAACTTCAGGATAAACACAAAAAAGTCCACACTAAGGTGTGTACCTTAATCAAATGCTGGGAAATATCTTCAGTTTTTCAAGAAAAAAATTCTCGAATGCACGAAGCAAGGGGTAGCATCTTATCTATAGGGGAAACACAATTTGAATGATGGTGAAATTCTCATGAGAAACCATGGAGACTGCAAGAAGATGGCATGACATTTTTTCAAGTGCTGAATAGCAACTCACAATCCTGCATGAACCATCCTTTAAAGATGAGGGAAAAATCAAGGCAAATGAAGGAAAACTATGAGAATTTGTCTCCAGAAGACTTACTGTTAACATTTTTTAAAACCTAATCAAATTTCTCCAGATAGAAAGGAAATGATAAAAGAAGGAATTTAGGGTGGAACAAAGAACATAATTTGCAAACATGTGAGTAAATGCAATGCACCTTCGTCTTTTGAGTTTTCTACATTACTGTTTGATGGTTGAAGTAATGACACATTATCTGATGTGGTTCTAAGTGTATCTAGAGGAATATTTAAGGAAATTTATAAATGGGAAAGGATAAAGGGAGATAAAGTTGTATGTATTGCTTCAACCGGCAAAATGATGACATCAGCAGACTGAAGTAAGTTTTATGTAACTAGAAAAATACTGAAACCCAGATAAAGAGATGTATTCAACACATTATAGATAAATCAAAACGGAGCTCTAAAATACGTTCAAGTAACTCACAGGAAGGCAGGAAAAATGAAAGCAAATAAATGAAAAACAAAGATAGGAAACAGAATAAAACACCAGACTAAAGCTTTAAAATATCAGTAGTCACATTAAATGTAGATGACCTAAATATATGAATTAAAAGACAGAAATTGGAAGAATGGATTAAAGAAACATGTCCCAAGTATATATTATCTACAAAAAAAATGCACATAACATATAATGATTTAGGCAGTTGAAAGTAAACAAATATAAAAAAAGATTTAAACAAACTAAGCAAAAGCAGGAGTGGTTAAATGAATATCAGATAAAGTAAGTCCACAAAAGAGGATTATCATCTAAGAAGGAAAGGGTCTCTGCCAAGAAGATATAACAATTGCAAATATTTGTGCATCAAACAACAGAGCTGCAAAGTCTGTGAAGTAAACCCCAATAAACCTGAAAGGAAAAATAGAAAAATCTTTAATTACATTAGTCATTTCAACAGTTCTTCCTCAACAACTAATAGAACAGACAGAAAATTAGCCTAACTCAATATCATCAATGAAAAGGGCCTAGAGCATATATATGCAGAGTACTCTGCCCAGAAGTGATAGAATAGACATTATTTTTAAATGCCCATGGAACACCAAGTTGGACCATATACTAGACCATAAAAATGTCTCAGCAAATTCCAGTAACTCAAATGATGCAGAATATGCTCCCAAGCCACAATAGCATCAAATTAGAAATCACAGATAACAGAAAAAAAATCCCTAAATACTTAGAAACTCAACGATAGACTTAAATAATCCCAGGGTCACCGAGGAAATCTCAAGGGAAAATAAATAATGAACTGAATGAAATAAAATTATAGCAATATATCACACTTTGTAGGAAATAGCTAAAGCAGTGATCCATTCTTCTACTTGAAACTTAATGTGTCTTTGTTGATGTGAAGGAAATATATAGCTATACATACATACATAAGAAAAGAAATTTCAAATCAACTATCTAAGCTTCCACCGCAAGAACTTACAAGAAGAGTGAAACCCAAAACTGACAGAAGAAAGGAAAGCAGTGCAATTGGAAACAAAAGCAAGCTAGAAAATCAGTGGGAGAAAATGAATGTTTTGACCACATCAGGAGCATTGCATGACTGGTAAGAGAGGAGAGAAGATATAAGTTGCTGATGTCAGGAATGAAACAGGCAATATCAGTACAACTACAGACATCGGAAGGATTAATACAGGACTGTTACAAATAACTGCACATATGTATTTGACAGCCTAGAAGAAATGGACCAGTTCTTTGAAAATGTAAAATTCTACAACTCAATAGTCCCATTGCTATTAAGGAAATTGAAATTATAACTTTAAAACTCCCCTTCCAAAGAAACCTCTAGGCCTGGATAGTTGCTTTGGAGAAGTATATCAAATGTTTAAGGAAAAATTAATCCCAGTTCTACAAAATATCTTCCAGAAAAATCAAAGTGGGAGAAATACTTCCCAATTCATTTTATGACAATAGATTACTTTGATCTCTACCCCATGTCCCGCAAAAGACACTTAAAAAACAAACAGAAAATTAAAAAACAAAACAAAACAGAGAAAAGCCAATAGTCTTAAAATCCTTTAAAATGTTCTAGCAATTAAAATTCAACAATATCTAAAAAAAAACCCAATCAGCACCATAACCAGGTAGGGTTTATTCAAGGGATGCAAGATAGGTTTGAAACTGTGTCAGTGTATTAATAGAGAAAAGGAAGAAGAAAAATTATATGGTCGCATCAACTGTTAGAGAAAAAGCATTTGACAAAATCCAATACCCATTAATGATTAAAAAAAAAAAAAATAGAAGAAAATTCCAGAAAAATAGAAAATTCCCCCATCTTAATAAGGAACATCAATTAAAAAATTTATGGAGAAAAACTGTTTTTTCCCTAATATTTGGAACAAGGTAGGAATGTTCACTCTCACCATTGTCATCATAGTGTTAGAAATTCTAGCCACTGTAATACAGCAAGAAAAAAATTGAAGGCGTACAGATCAGAAAGGAAGAACTAAGTCTGCTCCCATGGGCTGACTACATGATTGTCTATATAGAAAGTCCCAAGGAATTTACACAAAAAGTCCTCACAGTAAATGAGTAACTTCAACAAGCTTTCAGAACGCAAGAAAAATGTCACATCAATTGTATTATTATATACTAGCAATGAACATGTCAACTCTGAAATCAAAAAATACAATGCCATTTGCAATCCTTAGACAAAATGAAATATGGGTGCAACCTGATGTCTTAGTGATTAAGTCCATGGCCTATGGCTGGAATAGTCTACATACATTCCAACGATCTGGGTTCAGAGACCTAGAACCAGGGGGAACAACCAATATGAACAACGAAATAAAATACTTCTTCCTTCTCTCTCTTCCTACTGGCCTACCTACATGCCTTCATTCCTGCCTGCACCTTTCCAAAAAACAAAAAACTGATAGAAATACAGACAAAAATCTTTAACAAAATATGTATAATGAAAACTATATAGTTCTGATGAAAAGAATCACAGGAGATCTAAATGGAGAGACAGTCTGTAGATGGACAGATTCAAGATAGTAAAGAGGTTCATTCCCTCAACTTAATGTAAACTTTTAGTATAATTCCTATAAAACCTTTATTTAGCATGACTTTTTATAGACGTAGACAAGAGTTTTCCAAAATTCATGTAAAAGGACAAAGGAGCTAGAATAGACACAGCTTCCTTTGATAAAGGACAAAGTGGAGCAATCAGTTTGCTCTGTGTGCAGACATACACAGCTGCAGTGCAGTGAGCAAGCCCGTGTGCTAGTAGCAGACGGCCAACCATATACATCAACAAAACAGGCTAGAAAACCCCAAAATGACCCACACAAAGAAGCTCAATTTGTTTTTACAAAGGCACAGAAACTATTTAATTGAGGAAAAGGGAGCCTTTTCAACAAAGTGTTCTGGAACAATTGCGCATTCATGGGCCCAAAAGCAAATCTCAATCTCAATGTACATCTCACACGTCCTGCAAAATGGACTCAGAATATACCACAGAATTACTTGTGAAACAAAAAACTAGTACTTCTAGAGCACAAACACACACACACACACCCTTGAGATTTGGCCTTGGAAAAGAGTTATTAGATTCCAAAAATATGATTCATAAAAGAGAAAATGATAAATTGGATTTCATCAAAATTAAAAAAAAACCAACATTTGCTCTGTGAAAGCACATTTGAAGAAGATGAGAAGACAAGTTTCAGAGTGGGAAAGAAAATATTTGCAAGTCACATATCTGACAAAGATCTAGTGTCTAAACTATATAAAGAACTCTCAAATCTTCAGTCCAAGAAAAATCCAATTAGAAAATGGGTAAAAGACATCAAGAAACATCTCAGTGAAAAGGATGTGCAGATGGAAAATAAGCACAAAAGATGTTGAGCATCATTAGTGGTGAGAGAATGCAAATGTAAATCCCGATGAAATATTGCTGCATGCCTATCAGGATAACTGAAATAAAAAATGTCGACAACATCATATGCTGACAAGGATGTGGAGAAATCGTATTCCTCATCCATGGCTGCTGGGGTTTTGAAATAGCGCAACTTCCTTGGATAAGCTGCCTGAAAAAAATTAAACAAGTAACTACCAAATGACTCTGAAACTGCACTCTTTGGCATTTTCTCCTGGAGAGATGAAGTCTTATGTTCACATAAAAACCTCACATAAAAAAAAAAAAAAAATGTTTACAGGGCTTTAATCAGAATAGCTGAGAACTGGAACCAACCTGTATGAATTTCAACAGGTGAATGGTTAGACAAACTCTGATACACCCATACCAGGGAATACCATTCTTCAGTGAAAAGGAATTAAATGTTGATCCATGCAGCAAACTGGGGGGCTCTACATTTTTTAAAATTCAATCCCCGAAAGATTACCTACTGTATCTTTTTATTTATGTGACTTTCTTAAAATGACACATGTTATAGAAATGGAGGCTCTATTCGTGGTTGCCGGGCAGTAGACTTTCTCAAGGCAACAGGAGAAATTTTTATAGTGATGGAAATATTTTTATCCTGATTATCACTGTTAGATGTCATGGTTCTGATATTTTTACTGCTGTTTTGCATTTTATCATTGGGGAAAACTGGTCAAAGGATGCATAGGACTTCTCATTTACGTGATCACAACTGCACGTTATCTCAAAATTAAAATAATAAAAACAGTAATTAAAGAAATAAAAACAAAAACATTGCTGCAGACCACCTGCTGGCTTTAGTGAAATTCACTCCTCCCTCGGCCACCCTGCCAAGTGCTAATCTTCTGTCCTCTCTCTTAGTGAGTTTCAGATGCATTGGAGCCTCCTCTCTTCATGCGTGGACATCACTTCCACCTGAAGGACTTTCATACTTGCTGTTCCCTCTTGGATAAGTCTTCCCACTTATGGCCCCCAGGAATCGCCGCTTGCTAGTCAGGTTTGGCCCGAAGACTCCACAGAGGCCTCTTATACTCCATCCTGATTCTCTCTTTATCACAGAACATGTTTTCTTTTCTTTACCACATTGTTTTGGGGTTTCGTTTTTGTTTTACTCTGCAAAGTAATCGTTCTGTTTCTTTGCTTGTTAGTCACTCATCTCTTCTCTGGAATGTAAGCTCCCTTAGGACAGGGTCTTGCCTCTTTGGTCTCCTGGGAACTCTGCTCCTAGCACCCAGCACGTTGGATTAGTTCAACTACACTTAACCTCAGGGACACTTGAGTGTTGGGTCCCAAGCCATTGATTAAAGCAGATGTCACTTAAAATCAGCCATGCAAGTTTCAGTTCTTTACACTTGACATAGTCTATTAAATGTACAGTAACATTATAGTTGCAAAAACATTGTACGTAGCCTAATTGAATGTGACACAGAGACACTCAATGAGCACATGCTGTTGGGAAAATGGCACTGATAGACTTGCTCCATGCAAGGTGCCACAAATTGATTAAAAAAAAAAATACACACATACACATGCACACACACATATATAAATAAATACATATATATATATATATATATATATATATATATGCTAAGCACAATAAAACAAGGAAGCCCTGCAGATAGTCAATGAATGTTTATTGACTGATACAATGAAGGACTTTTACAGATGAGAAAGAAGAAGATAAATTAATGTTTTGTTTTTCTTTTGGAGGTTGAGTTCATTCATTTAACACTTGTTCAGTCATTGTTTTGTTTTTTTTTTAGAGAGGAAGAAAAGGCGAGGAGGAAGACACATTTTTCTTGGCTCATTTGTGTATTTTGTTTCCCCACTGCTGGCCCCCGTCGTGAACCCTTTAAACATGCCCCACCCCAGCCACCTCAGTCATGTCAGCCACGAGGACACGCCTGAGCTTCGACCTCGAGTGGCTCTTAGGTGCCCGGTTCTAAGACAGGCACTTTAAGTGTGTTTTCTCTGAGTCCAGAAATGCCCCCAAGAGAGGCACTGTCATCCCCACTCTACAGATGAGGATGCTGAGGCTGACTCTGAGGTGCAGCGCTTACCTAGATGCCCGGTGCCACAAAGTCTGTATGGAATGCCAGCCTGGCTCTAGTCCCTGTATTTGTCTCCAAGCTGTTTTCTCCCATTAAAGAAAGGAAACCGAGGCCCAGTTAGGTTCAAGGACTTTTCCCAGGTCACTAACAAGTGAGCGGCGGTGCCTGGGCAAGAACCTTGACCTTCTTCCTAGAACATCATCAGCCCATCTCCCTCTGGTCCAGGGGACCCTTCCCTGTAGGACATCCCCGACTAACACCCCCGCCCCACCAATCTTCCCGGGTCTCATAGTCGCAGAGCTTTCATTTTCTCATCCTGGTTATGCTGCGCAGCTTCATGCTGGTCCTGTAATGACTTTTCTGTCCAACAGTTGTGTCTATTCCTTCTCTCTCAAGCTGGATTTTAAATTCCTTCAAAACACCCTTAACGGCAGCTACTGTTTACGGAGCTCTGTGCTGAATACTTGATCCCTTTACCTGACTGTATTTGTTGGCTATTCTCTGCAACAAATTGTCCCCACCTGGAGCCATTCTTGAGGGTCAGAAATTCAGGAGAGGCTCACTGTGCTCCTCGCCCCCAGCAAGGTTGCCTGCACGTGAACTGATTTGCTGGAGGCTGGAGGATTCGTTCTAAGCTCACTCATCTGCTGCTGGCCGGAGGTTTCCGTTCCTTTCCCCCAGTTCCTTTCCCCCTGGCCCTCTGGAAGACCATTTCTAATATGGAAGCCACATTTCACTAGAGCAAGTGATGAGTCTTTTGTAATCTAATCCTGGGAGCTGTTTACTGTCCCTTCTGCCATGTGCTGCGGCTCACACAGACCAACCCCTGTGCAGGGTAGGAGACCACACAGGGTGGGAGCACCAGGCGGGGGCCATCTCTGTTGCTGGATGCCACACCCGTGGCCCCTCGCAGTAATCACACCAGGAGCAGCGAGGGCCAGTCACTGTTCAAAGGCATCACAGCTGGGAAGAGAAGGACTTCAAATTCAAATGCAAGTTAACACACAGACACACGACAGCAAGTTACTCTGCTGACTCATTCAGCAAATGACAAGCAACTCTTATGTGTCAGCTCATTGTTCGTGTGGAATACAGCTGACTCGGCGTCAGGAAGGCCCACACTTATACAGTTTGCATGTTGGTGGAGAGACGGATGATGAATGATGGAATAATTGAAATCATGGCCACATCCTCTCAAATGATGGCTACAAGGACACAGGACAGGGAGTCTGTGCTGGGTGGTGAAATGATCGTAGCGGGTCACTAGTGAACCTACCTCACTTACTCAGAAAGCCTCTCCAAAGTGCGTCATCAAACGCAGCCCTGCCTTTAACTTGCTGTGTTCTGTTATTCGAGTCTCTTCACCTTTCTGAGCTTTAACATAAAGGGTAGGGTGTGTAGCAGGCAAGATACCCAATGGGACTAGGGAGGTTGGCTCCATACCACCCACTGAGGGTTGAGAGCTTCGGGCTGATGGGTGCTCCGCCACCCTCTGGCTCTCAAGTCGTGACATGAAGGAGACATGGAAACAACCTAAGTGCCCATCGGCAGAGGTCTGGACAAAGAAACTGCGGTCTAGATACTCCATGGAATTCTGTGCAACTGAAACAAAACACGAAAAGATGAAATCATTCCCTTTGCAATAACCTGGATGGGCTAGAGGGGATCCTGTTCAATGGAACAAGCCAGAAAGTGCAAGAGAAATCCAGGATGGTGGAATATAATGAAGCAGAACAAATGAACAGAGAAACCACAACGAAATTCACAGGCCACAGGACAGGGGCCACCAGGAGGGTGGGAGGGGCAGGGAAGGAGGGAGGGAACAGGTGTGATGCAGGACATCAGAGCTCTGGTGCTGGGTGTGGTGTGTGCTGCACACAGACTGAGGTGGGATGTTGATATCCTGAAATGCACATAGTGGTGTGAACAAAAGAAAATTTTAGATGACTATATTTTTTAAGAAATTAATAAAATAAACTGAAAGGGTTAAATCAACACTAAACCCATTTTTGCTCCTGAAAATGGGAACAAGGGGAGGCTGAACCTCCATCCAGCTGGAAGAGAGGGGAGTGATTGAGAACTACAGAGCCAGGAGCCTGAGGATCCTGTTTCCTCTCCTGTGCAATGGGACCAGAGCCAGCCAGCCCCGCCTGTCCTTGCTTCTAGTGATGGCCATGCCAGGTTACCAAAACCACATGGCTTAACGCCAACAGGCATGTCTTCTCTCACAGTTCTGGAGGCCAGAAGTCTAAATTCGATGTTCATGTGGACCAGACTCCCTCCAGCAGCTCTGGGGGAGAGTCCTTCCTTGCTTCCTCCCGCTCCCGGTGTTGGCTTGTGGCCACGTCACCCCGATCTCGGCTCCCCTTCTGCCCGGCCTCTCTCCTCTAAGGTCCTCTCTGATGATACTGAGACCTACCTGGGTCATCCACCAATGTATGCTCATCTTAACAGCTTTCATTTATTAGCACATCTGCAAAAACTTCACCAAAGAAGGTCACAAGTTTCAGGGGTTACAGCCAGCGGTCTCCTTTGGGTGTCATTTGTAGGCTACTACTCACTTGTAGGCTTGCTACAAGGACTGATTAAGGAAAAATGGGGAAAATGTTTAGATCATGCCTAGATTCTAGGACATACTCTTTTTAAAAGACGTAAGTGAGTGGTAGGACATATTTCAGAAGATAGAAATGACTGTGAGTAATAGCCTGTCCAGGCTCCCTCTCTCCTGTCCCCTAGCAAAAAGGTCAGCCGTCCATTCCAGCCCAGGTCCCTGATTTTCTGCAGACAGGCAGACCAGCCCAGTCTGGCAAATGACGCCCACTGACCTGGAGATCCGGGACCCTGCTGTGTGACCGTGAGCATCCAGAGACAAGCAGAGGATTCTTCTGAGCCTGTATTAATATGGACAACACTTCACTCACATGGAAAATTGATTTTTCTTTTTAAGCACAAAGTGGAGCCAGTTTTATAACCTTTCTGCCGTTTGACAAAGGCCATTTATAACCTCCTCTCTCCATCACCCGTCCTGGCGCCAGTCGCAAATGTCTCCAAGAACTCTCTCATGCATTTGTAATTATGAATTCTTTTTCTGCAAAATTTAATTTCCAAGAGGGCTGACCTTTTTTTGTTATTGTGGCTTTTGTAAATTAATTTTTGTGTGTGTTTTTTGTTATTGATGTCGTGTAGGATGACGGCTTGGGGAGGGCCCTGGGAGCCGCGGGGCAGGGGACCGCAGGAGGGCATTTTAATCAGCGATGTCCAGTGATGGATGAGGAAGGCTAGGTTCTGGGTGTTAATCTTGGCGGACAGGAGATGCCAGCAGGACGACTGAAATTAAAACCTAGTACCGCATTTTCTCTGCTGAATGCTAGCGTTGGAATCGCATCTCCATCTGCTGGACTAGAGATGATGAACTCAGCCTCATCACCTGATGGATAAGGAAATTAAATAGATAGGCTGCTGTCCCCAGAGAATAGGACCTTCACTTACTGAGCACTTGGCAGGTGCCAGGCATACCGACAAGAGCATTTAGCTGAAGCCATTTGAGGCTGGGGATTTTCAGAGACCAGAGGGCAGACTGATTGGTAATCACGTCCAGGTAGGAGAAGAGTGCACACAACCCAGCAGGGACTGGGACTGTTATTTGCAAAGGACCTTGGCCATCAGCTGAAGAAAGATTCAGGATGTTTTTGAAAATGTATGTATGCAATTAAACTGGAGAATGATGTTTTAGAAACATCACTCTGCTGGCCATTAGGAAGATGATGTAGAGGGGACCAGGTTAGAGCAGAAGACAGCTTAAGAGGTCTCTGCAGGCTCCACTTGTGAGTATGTGGGAATCTCACTTAGGACTCCAGGCACAAGGATGGAGAAGAAGAGACAAATTCCCAACAGGAGGAAGAGGGTGCACATTTGATGAGTTCCGATTTACAGGCCAAATTCTGAGTAAGGTGTGTGCCCCAGTGATCTAATTTAAGCATCATATGGGTGTCATTGCCTTGTATTGCCTTATATGCCCATTTAGCAGATAAGAATGGTGAGGCTCCGAGACTCCGAGGCTCTTACTGGATCACACAGTAAGAAGGGGAAGGGTGGAATTTTAAAGGCATAGCCATAGCTCTTCAAAATATATCTGGTTGCCTCCTCAAATGACCTTGGTAGCTGTAGACTCTGTTGGACAATAATAATAAACACAGGGCTGATGATGGTCCCCGCGGTGTCCGTGGTAATAGCAGTGACCGTTGGCTGTGCTGTCTTAGGAGTCAGTGTGCTCAGCACTTGGCCGAATTGTCTCCCTTCATCCTCACAACTCTGTGAGGCAGTGTCCCATTTCACAGGTGGGCGCATTAAGGTTCAGACCTTGTCCGAGGTCACACTGCTGTCTGTTGGGCCCAGGAGACTTTGAACCTTTTCTCAACAGGTGAAGGTGAGAGCCTGCTGGGACCCTACCCGCTTGGGACTGCTGCTCCTTAGCTGTAGCACCATGTTCTCTCTCTCTCTTCACAGTGTCCCGAGGAGCTGAGGCCCATGAAAGACGGCTCTGGCTGCTACGACCATTCCAAAGGCATCGACTGCTCCGATGGCTTCAACGGTGGCTGCGAGCAGCTCTGCCTGCAGCAGACCCTGCCTTTGCCCTATGACGCCACCTCCAGCACCATCTTCATGTTCTGCGGGTGAGTCTCTGTCCCCGAAGCCCAGTCACGCCCTTGGCAGTAGCAGGGCTGTGCCCATAAAGGTCAGGAACGAGGGCCTGGCCAGGTGGGGCCTGACCTTCAACAAAAAGACCTGTCTGTCTCTGCATTTGTAACCCAAGAGGCTGAAGGGTATATATAACCTTCTGTTGGGTGTCAGGACAATGAATGGAAGAAGAAAAAGAAGTAATTGACTAATAATGAATTATAATCATGGAATCCATGCACACAGGCTCTAGGCCAGGGTTGGGATTTTATTTATTTTTTTCTGTTAGCCCTTGTGTATCAGTCCTGCCGCCCTGGGCAGTGTAGCTTAGGCACAAAGGTAGCACCTTGAAGATGTCGCTAAGAAACCAGCAGATGTGCTGCTTAGGAGCAGACGCAACTCGGGCTTTCAGCTCTGTTTTCTGCAGGAATCGAGATGAGCATGCTCAGTGTGCGGAGACAGAAAATGGTTCTTCTCGTTTCTTCAGCTGGCTAGTATTTAAAAGGACATAAGACAGAATAACAGGAGAAAACACTTATTTATATACAGATGGTAGCTGCATTAAAAAATAGGAGATTCCAAGAGTGTTAGGCAGCTGAGGTTTATACACCATCCTGAGCTAAGGAGAAGGAGGTAGGAGTCTGGGGGAGCAAAAGGGAGAAAGACAACTCACTGGAAAATGAGAAGAGCAAATGTTTACAATGCCAGGTAGATAAGCCTTTCTGACAGAAAAAATTTCTCTCTGATATTAGCTCTCTTTCTAGGATAAGGCTCCATCTCGGCTTTTTTGGGGTTTGTTACTGCTGGGTCTTAATTGCCTTCAGCTCACAATAACCCACATGCCAAAGTAGCACATTTTGGGGGGCACATTCTGTTCCCCTCTCATGTGTAGTCTTCCTGTACCCTAACACCCTGGTGTGAAAGGACAATAGTTTGGGGAAGGGGAGGTATAAAGGAAAGAATGCTTGAGTTCTCATTCATGCTAAGACATCAGCTGAGTATAAAATTACTCTGAGATGGTTCGCCTGGTGGAGTAGTGGTTGGGTGCAGTCCACATACATCCCAAGGGTGCAGGTTCATGTTTGGGGACCAAGGGGAACGACCAAGATGAGCAACTCAGGAAAAGAAAGTGCTTTTTCCCCCTCTCTTTCTGCCTGCCTGCCTGCCTGCCTCTGCTCACCTTCATTCCTGCTTGCATTTTTACTGTAAAAAAGCTTTTCTTTAATCTGACACTGAACCAGGAGGACAGGCTGTCCCTCAGGGGCTGGGATGAGCCAGTGTCCTTTCTGGGCTGCAGGCTGACCACGTATGAAATGAGATCTTGGGTCAAGCATGCCCAGTATTTCTCCAGTTGTCCCTACTGAGGCCGGCCGCGGGGCAGCGGAGACCATTCGCATAGCGTTGGGACCTATGCAATCATGCAAGAAAACAGCCGTGTCTTGTCTTCTCCTCATCCCCTTTCTGATGCTGTTGTGGTGCTGGAAAACCGTTGTCTTCTGACATTCTGTGACTCAGAGAAGTGATTCTCATGCAAAAACATCTGTCATGGAAGAAAGCTTCATGGAAAAGCAGTAGAAAGCATTTAATAACCTATTCAGTCCTGTGTATTATTAAAAAAAAAAACAAAAACAAAAACAAAAAAAGGTGGAGGAGTATGTATGGGTTGACTTGCAATGTATCAAAAAAAATTAATTTTACCTGCATGGTTCTCGTCCAGGGAGTTGGGTTTTCCTTCTGGGCCTTCTGTCAAGGTCGCTCCCCCTGCCCCTCTTACACTTGGGGCTGCAGGTGCCTTTCAAGCAGGTGCTGGAGCAGCTCCTGGAGGCCCTTGTTATGTATCAGAAAAGTAAGTAAGAAATAAATTAGCGTATGCAGGCCTGAATTTTTAGTGGTCTCTCCTCAGCTTAAGTGACTGACTGCAGGGCAGTGTTGAGTAAATGATGCATGGGCTTGGATGGGAGGCTTGAATACAGAATCAGCTTTGTGGTGTCATTGTTATTTTCCTCCGTGTTACTTGGGGTGGAGGGCTGTCCTCCTGCTGAAGGAAACGTCAGCAAGCAGAGGCCACAGCCGCAGCAGTAATGGACTCTGGCAGAGAATCTACCACCACTTTCCTTCCATCTGCATGTAACTCACTGCAGATGTCAAGGGGACTCAAGAGGCTTGGATTCTAACCCTAGCTTCATCTCTTAGATATTGAACAAACCTGGAAGGACCTTCAGTTTCCTCATCTCTAAAATGTTGAGTAGCTACTCCATCATCATGATAATTGTGAAGAGTACAAAGTAGTTAATGCTCCTTATTCCCTTAATGTTATGTTTCCAAGAGCATAAGGTTAGTAACAGAGCTCATCCTCTCTTGCTGTATGACCTTGAACACATAACTTCTATTCCTCAGTTTCCTTATCTGTAAAATAGGGATGATGATAGTATTTCATTCTAGAGTTGTTTTGAGGGCTAAGGCGTTAAATTAATTACATTACAATTTCTGTTTGTAAAATGCCTTGCAACAGTGTCCTGCACAGTTAACGCTATATATGAATTTGTTAGTTAAAATAACTCAAGTGATTGATACTAATGACAAGAGCCCCCACCCCTTCCCACTTGCTTGGTGACCCCATGCTTTCAGGGCTGTGAGACAGGACAGTAGAAATGGGTCTTCCCTCCCAGGAAGGATCTCTTACAGGCTTACAGGAGATGAAAAGTGGAGCGTGTGTTGTGAGCCTTAGAAGCCCATGCAAATGCTGATGAAGAGGACAAAAAAGAAAACACAACCCAGGTCTCCTAAAATCAACTGCGGTTTCAACACGCTTAGAAAATTGCCTATTAAGGATGCAAATGAGAAGCTACCCTCACTTGTTAGAAGCACTATAAACAAAACAATGCAAGCCATTAGCAGGTACTTGTGAGAAAGTTGGTCGAGAGAAGTGGCATGCCATTGAATTAAGCAAGGAAAACAAACCCTCGCTCCAGGGAACCTTCTCAATTTGCTCAGAACTCTGCCCCTGCTCAGGAATTCCAGGGCTGCAGAAGGTTGAATAAAACCACTTGCAGCCAGGTTAATAATGATCAAAGCTAACATTTATTAAAACACTTCTTACGTGTGGAGACTGTGCTAAGTGTTTTATGTACACGAGCCCATTTCATCCTCAGAACAACTCTGAAAAGTACTATTAGGCACAGAGTGACTCTGTGACTTACCCTAGGTCACACAGCTGTTTAGTGGGGACATCCATCAGGATTTAAATGTAGGCTGTGTGGTACAGTCAAGGCAGATCAGATGTCACTCCTGGCCTCTGACCACTTAGAGCCATGTGGTCGTGGGCAAGCACTAAACTCTGGACTTTTTTTTCCCGTGTAGCTTCAGATGTGACTAGAGCGCCATTATGAGGCTGAGATGCAATGGACCGTGTACAGTGGCCAGTGTACTTAAACACTCAGTGAATAGTCATTTTAATTATTCTAATAGATATAAAACCAACTCATTTCATCCTCCAACAACAGAATTCTGTGTCTGGTTTACCATTCTACCTCCTGCACTTAAGTCGGTGCCTGGCACATAGTAGGTGCTTAGTTAACATGCATTCAATCCGATGTTTCAGTTCACGTGGCTACGGAAGCCGTGGCCTGTCCGGATTTTCCAGGTTGCTCCCTCTGTTCCTCTTCTCCCAGCCCTGCACCCCTCTCTCACCTCCCCCACCCTGATTTGTCCCCAGACTTTCAGCTCGGACAGCTGTTTGCTCTTTAAGTGCAAACATCAGCTTCTCCAGCGAATCTTCTCAGACCCCCACCGGCTAATATCAGAATACCTGGTCCCTTTGAGTGGATTCTATTTAAATATTGGCTCAATATTTGTCCAGTGAGTTAGGCTATGCATAAAAAGGACTTTTGTTCCTCTTCGACTTATTTGTTTATTTATTTATCTTCATTTCTAACCACAGAACCCTCATACGAGAGAGGGCTATTCTCATATAGCCTCGAATACTAATTTATCCCAGTGAAATCTGGATGCCTTTGGCAGACTGAACCTCTGGCTAGCTTCTCTGATTGTCAGCCCCTCATCAGGTCAAGTTTCCCCCAAACTGACTATAGAATCCTTTCTCCACCATCACACAGCACCCCCCCTATTCTCCTCCCTGTGGGAAACCCAGTGCTCTGTGGCTATCCTTGCTTTCCTGTCTGGTCCCCATCACACTGTGAACTCCTCAGGAGCGGGGACTGTGTGTCCCCACTCTCAGTTCCCCTGCGTGGTCCAGTGACTTCTCCAAAACCATGACTGGGGGGTGAAGGCGTTCCCCTCCCTAACTGTGCTGTGCCAGCACTGTCCAGACTCTTGGGCATGCCGAGGGCAAAGAATGGTTGAGTTACAAGTCTTTGCCCACCACGGGCAGAGGGGGCCCTGTGCACAGAGGGCGAGTCTCACTTGGGACTGACTGATGTCGTTAGAGCACAGGTACAATATGGAAGAGAGAAGCAGGTGGGTCTGAGATGCTGGACTCGGTCACTGGGTACTCGGCTGAAGCCTTTAGAATGAATCTTACAGGTGAGCGGGCAGTACCTCCTCAGCAGACCTTGGCGAGTTACCTAGCAACCAAGTTGGTTTCATTTGTGTGTATTTACAGTGAACACTGTACAGTCTTCCAAGGGAACGTAATATTGTCCATAAATCTACCCTATAAAGGAAACAGGGATCATATAATGATAGGACTGATCAGGGCCATTTGTAAAGAGGGAAAGGAAGAAATGGTTTCAGGAGCCTGCAACTGGAAAGTTACTCAATAGAAGATCAGTTTAGTTCTAGGCTTCTTGGTAACCAAAGTAAACAGAAAACATAAACCCAGGGTGGATTATATTGGTGTCTTTGCTTGAGAAAAGAAAGGTCGCTGGGTTTTTGTTCCCGTATTATTTTGTTTCGGGGGGACAGACACCTCTTCTCGTCCTAATTTGCTACAAAAGATGTTTCCAACACATTCCTATAAAAGTAGCAGACAATGTCATCAGCTCTTCTCAAGTTTCCATTTTTCTCAAACCATTTAGAAAACTACACCAGTGAGGAGGTGAAGTTGGGAAAGGAGCTTGAGCAAACCCAGACTTCTCTTTACTGATGTGAATATATTTAATGCACTTCAATGTAATTTAATTGAAAATGTAATGAAAGTTAGGGTCAGCATAGAGCATGCCTAACCTCAAATAATCTCTGCTACTAGCCTCTCTATTTAATGTCAATTTATGTGAGTTTAGGAGGGAGAGGAGACATACATATATATATATATATATATATTTATTTATATATATACATATAATATTTATCTTTAACACGATTATTTTAACTGTACAAGATGGACTTGGCTTTAATGGTAGAAAGCACCGGTTTGAAGAATGGAGACAACGGCCTTAGTTCTGACCGTCAGAAACTAGTTGCAGGGCTGTGGGGTCATCATTTCATCCCTGGTTTTGCTGCAAGCTCCAATTTTTAGGCGAGGGCCTGCTCTTACCTTCTGACTTGATTGAACGACATGGATTTTCCCTCTAATAGTCAACAGAGAGCCGCCACATGCCAGCTTCTTGTCAAACATCATAACCTTTTCTGTAAAAGCTCGGATTCAAGATGTATTTCCAGACTGTTGATGGGAACCCACAAGGCACATACATTTGTTCGTGTTTCCCAGTATGGGTTCAATGGTACCTTGGTTCCCTGAGATGCTCAGAGTCCACAAGGGAAGTTCAGTGACCACACCCCTGCAGGCAGGTCTGCGTGGTGACATGTCCACAGGCCACCTGGGCCTAGTAACGGTTCTGACAGTGCTGAAAACCATCCCTCGCTGGTTCTAAAGGGTCCAACATTTTCCAGCGTCTAGCAGCTCTGAAATTAGGATGCCTTTTACTATCAGTGGTCTGAACTTGTTGGCATTCTTCCCCCACTTTCTTACTGCTCTGTGAAATACTAGTGCTGCTGACAGGCGTGGGGGTCTTAGCATAGGGAAAAAGTGTGTTTATTTAGCCATGTTCTCCCATGGACTTCCCTTTCATTTCCTTTCCTTCCTTCTATCTCTTCTGAAGAATAGCCTTGAGGACAATGGCCTTTCTGGTAACTCTAAAGGTTTCTCCTCTGACGGAGACTGCTCTGACACCAGTTTTACTAATCTTCACGTAATTTAGTGTCGGAACAGTCCTGAGGGCCTTCACAACACAGTCTCCTCTACTGCTGGTGAGTGGCATTCATCTGGTTGAGAGCCTCAGCTGCGAGGTCACAGATGGTCCTAATAACTCCGAGGTGGTATTTTCCCAAGCAGCAGTCTCAGTAAAACTGCAAAGGCACCTGTTTGTTTCTTGCCTTGGTAGGAGGGGGCTTAGAATCACCCCCGACATCAGTTCAAATCTCCATGATATGCAGTTCCTTAAGCTCGTTTTACCCTTAACTTTTCCCTATAATTGTATAGAATCTGATGCCCCCTATAAAAAGTAGTTTCTAGTCTCTGCATTTCAATAATAATTTTTTGCCTCCATAATAATCACTGCCTCAGTGGCAATGCTTTAGACCATGAGGAAGAAATGACTGAGCAAGTAAACTCATGAAAAATAAGTAAATAAATACTCTGCTTTAAGATTTTGTATAGAGGCCATTTCTTGGTAGGCCCTAGTTTCCTCTTGAAATAACAAATAAACAGTTTGGGAGAAGTCATTCCATTTCAGAAGTGATGAAATGGAATGCACCCTGGATTCAGAGTAAGAAGAACCAAGTCCCAGTTGTGGCTTTTCCAAAATGCCCATGTAATATGGTCAAGGAATTGAAAGTTCCAAGCCTGAGGGTCCTTAATGGCAATGTTGGACTGGAAATACCCATCTCATGATGTTGCTACAAGGATTAAATAAAACACGCTCTTGGCTAAACACATATAAGGTTTTATGGTGCAATCTCTGCAGACCCATCGAGTTTTAGTATTCTCTGTGATGTGATGGGTATGTGAAGGGTAACGCATTCATTGCCTTCAGCTAAAATGCCCACTTTGTATCTTTGTACTTATTCTGTTTTATGTTTTCCATTTTGGCATCTGTATAAATATAGTTGCATGCGGATCTTGGCTGGTTTCCTTGTGAGCCGACACTCTTTAGATTTTTCTGTAAGAAAATCTCTCAGACGACAGAGCGTACAAAAGGAGCTGTATAATTATGTTGCATAGTACAAAAATAAAATTAGGAGGAAAAAAAAAGAAAAAGAAACCAACAACGAAACAGACCTTTGCATAAATCACTCTGTGCCCTGAGGTGGCTTTAGGGAGAGAGGCTCACGTTTCAAAACACGGACGTTCATTTGCCTTTATGAATCCGTATTATTTTGTCCTCCCTTCCTGTGGAAGGGTCTTACTAAACATAGCCCAGGCCTTTGTCTTTCCAGTTTGCTCTCTTGCAGAGCCCCAATCCTTCGCCACCCCCAGACAGAAAAAAAAAAAAATCACCTTAAACTTGCCGTTGCAATATGGACTAAAATTACTTACTCACACACACAGTTAGCTATTGACAAAGTGCATCATCACCAGCAGGTCATTCAACGTCCCTAAACCTTAGTTTTCTCCTCTGAAATGGGGGCGGTAGCACCCAGTGAGGGTTATGTATTAGTTTCCTAAGATCTCTGCAGTGACTGCTTAAAAAGAAACAGATTTATTATTTTGCAGTTGTGGAAATTGAAATGCCTAAAATCGAGGCATCAGCAGGACCTGAAGGCCAGAGGCACAGGTTTCCCTTAATTAGCCCCACCCCTGCTTTGACGTTGTGTTTCTGTCTTTTCCTCTGACACCCTTGTCTGCTTTCACTTGGGGGAGACTATGATTCTACCTGCTGCAGGTTGTAATGAGGAGAAAATCAGGTCAGACAAGGAAAACTATTCCACTAGAATGTGGAATCTTGAATGCATGATTGAGCTTTGCATATATATATGTGCATGTACATGCCTATGCGCAGGTGTGTATTTAATGTATATACTTTACTTATTTTCTGTAATGCATATGTGTAAGTCTATATATTTAACATGTGCATCATAAATGTGTATGTTTATCTCCAAAGGATGGCACACGATGAGTCCCCAATTATGTCTTCATTCAAAAATATGTCAAAGAAGGACAACTCTGCTGACTTTCAGCTCCCTGAGTCTAGAGAAAAGCCAGCAGCTAGGAACTGAGAACCACTAGCGATAAATGCGCTTTCTCTGGGAAATGCAAATGGGCTAATAGATCAAACAGAAAGCCTAGGTAATAACAGCGCAATCATTGCAACATTAATACTCATCATCACAAAAGCTGATGCATTAATTGGCTACGACCTGATAGACACCATTTATTCCTTTGTGTAAATTATCTCTAATTCTCACTTCAATCCTACAGTAAGAATTATGATCTCATGTCATAGATTATGACACCAAGACCTAGGAAGCTAACAGACTCAAGCAGGTCAGATAGCTAGCAGGCAGGACAGATGTTATTTGAACTCACATTTAACTAGATCCAAAGTCTGAACTTGATACCTTGTGTCACCTTAAGGGGACATGAGATCTCAATACATTGGCCAAAGTAGAACTATACAAGCAAACTTCTCAGACTAGAATGACATAATATTAGATATTACCTCTTCAGCAAGTACATTTGTTTATGCAAAAAAAAAATGTTTTTAAAAAAAGAAACTTCTAAGTAACACTAGGGTAAGAAAATTATTAAACTCAAAGGACCACTCTTTAGAAATGAGCAGGAACAGAAAGGCTTCATATGACTCATAGAATTCAGGCAAACTAGTCATCAGAAACCCTGCTGCATTCTTGAAGAAGCAAGAAAGATTGGAAGTAAAGAAATGAAACATTTAGCTCAAGAAGCCAGAAAAAGAATGATAAAACAAAGTCAAAGAAAGTAGCAGGAAGGAATTAATACAAATAAAAGCTAAAATAAATGAAATAGGAACAAAAATAGGAGTTTCAGCCAATAAAATGCAAAAGCCTCTTCAAAGGAAAAAGCGAACACAAATAAACACATTAGGAATGAGCTAGGGACATAACTAGAGAAGCACAGGAGATAAAACAAGTTTAATGAGAAAACTGTGTGCAACTTTATACCAATAAATTTGAAAATCTTGATAAAATGCATTATTTTCCTAGAAAATATAAATTACCAAGGTTGTATCATGAGGCTATAGAAAATCAAAATAGACCGATAACATAAAATAAAATGATGAAAGCTAAATATCTAAAATTGAAAAGAAGACAACAAACCCCTGGGCTATTAGAGACAGAGCCTATCAAATCATGAAAGAATGGATAACCCCTCTTTTAGGTAAACTGATCCTGAGAAAACACACATGAGAGTTTTCTAATTTTTCCATAATCCTAACATAATCCTAATACCCAAGTGGAGCAAAGATATATTCATCCATCTGGAAAAAATCAGTGAGATATATTAGAAATGATGAGCTTCTTATGTGGCAGGATGAAAAGCCAACTTGCAAAAATTTAGTAATAGCTTTTCTCAATATGAGCAATAATGAACTAGAAAGCAGAATGACAGCATAAGAAAAAATGGATCCTATTTCAGAGGTGAAAAAGATTGCAGTGCTAGAAAATATTTGTGCAGTCATGCTCTCTTCCAGACATGACTGACTTACTCTTCACTAGGCTCTGTGAAGTGGAGACTTCTTTAGAAATAAGCAAAAGAGGCACAGAGAGGTTTTGCATATTTCCCAAGATCACACAGCCAGTAGTGATGGAATCAGGATGGGGACCCTGAAATTTGGACTACAATTTATACTTGTAACCACTAATGTAGCACATTACCTAACTACCAGTGAGTATGTTTCCACAAAACGCAACAATCTTTTATGACCAAAGCCTAAAAGTTTTAAAAGAACATTTGGTCAAGGGAGACACAAATTATGTTTCTCAGTTAGAAAATTCCCAACCGTAAAGATATTAGTTCAAACCACCAGGATAAAATAAGCTGTAACAGCGAGATAAGCTATATAACAGATACAAAAGATATAGCAGATTATAAGACACAAAAGATAAGCTGTAATGCACGAAGTCTCCCAAACCAGAAGCAGTATACTAAAGTTTCTTTCTTTTATAAATTGAAGTGACATTGATTCATAACATTATATAGATTTCAGGTATACAATCTTATAAACCAACATCCGTGTATGCTCTGTTATGTTCACTACTGGAAAGCTAGTTTCCATTCATCACCATGTCATTGATCCCTTTTACCTGATTTACCCACCCCTTTCCCTCTCACTCCTTTCTGGGAGCTGCTATTTCATCCTTAAGAGTTTTTGCTTTGTTCATTTATTTTGTTTCTTTATCTAACACACGAGTGAAATCATGGAGTGTCTTTCTCTAACTTATTTCACTAAGCATACTACTCTTTAGTTTGCTCTGTGGTATTGCAAATGGCAAAATTTCACTTTTTTAATAGCTGAACGGTATGCTATTCCATTGTATATCCACATCTTCTTAATCCAAAAGTTTATTTCTGGTTCATGTAAAGGTCATTGTGGGTCCTCCTTTCCATTCTGCCTCTGGCCTCAGCTTACCACAGCAAAGGAAGAGAAGGCTTCAAAATCACAGAGAACGTTCGAAAGGAATTATCTGGCAGTGACTTTTGTCCCACCAGTGTAGAGTCCATCATTTAGAACTTATCTCATGGTCTCTCTGACCCAAATATGAGGAAGCTTAAATGCAGAATCAATAGTATGTGTCCAGAAAAAAGACCTAGTAATGGCGAACCGAAGGCATTGCCTCTGTCAGTAGTACTCAGCACAGATTTCACTTTCAACACATATTTCTTCAGGAAAAAAAGTTATTGGACAACCCCATCCATGTTGTCTATGAATTCAATGTCATACAACCCAAAATTCCATGGGGATTTTACAAGAAAGTTGACAAGGAGATGGTACAATTCATCTAAAGGGGAAAATGAGCCAGAACAATGAGGAAATTTTGAAATAGAAAATTAGTGTCCATGACAGGAGGTGATTGCTTTCCTCTATCCAAAACATGTCATAAACTATAGTCATTAAAGTAGTACTGAATGTATGGCAGGATTATGCAGATGATTAAATAGAAAAACTCCAGTCACGTATGCGTGGTAGATGCAGGGATTTAGTATATAGGACAACCTGCCATTTCAAATTAGTTGCAAGGATTGACCCTTCAGGTAACTGGCCACTCATTTTAAAAAATGAACTTAAAATAACCACTCCTACCATACACAAAAATAAATTCCATATTGATTAAATAAGCAAAGATGAAAAATTATAAAATTACTAGAAGAATATACAGAAGGATGTTTTTTTATCATAGTGTGGCTTCCTAAGCATCCTGCAAAATTCAAAAGCAATAAAGGACTAGCATAGTAAGATATAAGCAAGAGGTCAAAAGCAATATTAAAAGAAAAGTGTGCACTTGAAGAAGATGTCAGTATATGTGGAAGGTGAAGGATAGCTGTCCAGAAAAGATGCAGTGATATACAAACCAATAAGGGAAAAGTCAAGCATCACAAAATAAAGTATCCACAGCTTATGGATGGACTCACAGCAGGAGAAATACAAATGCCCCTGACATGGAAAGGTGGTAACACTCACCAGTAAGTAGTCCAGAAAATAAAAATCCAAAAAAAAAAAAAAAAAACGGAGTTGTTTTCCCCCATGTCAGATTGCAGGTAATGAACATGGAAGATGTGAGAGATGTGAGGATGCGGGCTCGCTCCCTCATCAGTGACAGAACTGTAAACTGGTAGGGCCTCCACCATCGACCATTTAGTAGATCTATCAAAATTTTAAAACCCATAAAACACTGCCCCAGCAATCTCTTCCAAAAATCGGTTTTATAGAAACACACATATGTGCATAGTGATGTATGTACAGAGATCTCTGTTATGGCATCATTTACAACAACAAACAGTTATAAACAACCAAAATGCCCATCAATAAAGATTAGCTGAGCACGATGATACATTTCTACTCAGTAATGCCAAATACCCATTAAAGAGCTAGATCTACATGAATACTGATTGGTAAAGATCTTGAAGAAATAGTATTAGGTGCAAATGCCATTCTTAGAGCAGTGGGTAGTATATTCTGTTTATGAATTTCTGAAAAATAGATATATGTGCTAAATGCAATGGAGAAAAACTAAAATGATGCATAGGAGTCAATCATGAGGAGGGAGGCAATAAGAATGTGTGTGGAACGGGAAATAAAGGATGTGCGCTGGTGGCTTAAGGGTAAAGTCTGCCAGACACAGTCCACATACATCCCAAGGACCCAGGTTCCCATCCCAGGTCCCGTCTGGGGTAGGAGGGCAAACAATCAGGATTTACCAGGAAACAAAGACCTTTCATATTTTTTTTTATCATATTGAACATGTTTAATGATTTGCAGCAAAAATATGTTTAGTCACAGGTACGCATGTTTGTGTGTAGATGTATGAAGGAGACAGAAAGAGCGAGCCTACAAGAGCGAACGCAAGCCCTCTGCCAAATAAACCTTCCTCCATGTTTACCGGGATAATCCTGGGACCCATGGATGACATGAGACTTTCTCAGGCACTTAAACTGTGCTCTTCACTTTCATACACAGTCCCTTCATCTGTACTGCAACTTTACTAAGAGACTTATTTATGTTTAACAGATGCATAAAGGAGCGGGGTAGATGTGACCATGGGACCAGGGGCCTGGCCTCCTTCCAAGAAACTTTCCACTATACTTTGGGCAGGAGCTTGTCAACAGTAAAACTTCTATCAGTGCAGGACGCTGAAGGATAGGGGAAAGCCAGGAAAGTTTGAAAACTTGCTCGAGGCATGAGCTGTTCCTGTCTTTTCAATGGAGTCATCTTGACTCAAGTTTCCAGCTTGACCTGTCTATTGCTTTTGGTCAGGCTCTATGTCGCTAGCATCAGCCACTGGTCCTGTAACCTGGTGCAGTTTCTCCCCAGACCAGAGTCTCTCCCTCCTCCCACATGCTTTCCAGGGTCCTTCTGCAGTTAGAGTCAGCAGATCTTTGCTCTACCCCGTGGAAGAAAAGGCAGCAGAGGACTACCTGATGCTATTGCCTCCAATTAGCACAGTTTAGCCAGGATGATGATATGCAAAGAGAAGTATCTCGATTTGGAGTAGACAAAAACAGAAAAAGCTGCCGTTGTTGCTAACCAGACATGAATTCGAATGCCAGCATGTCACTTACTCATGGTGTGATGGTGCTTTATTTCTTGGCTCGTTTTGCTTCCATGTAAAGCAAGAACGATCCTGCTGCCTTTTTTTAGGGTTAGAAAATATGCAAAGTGCTAGTGGATAGTATATGCTCAATTAATAGAAATGCCGCCACTCCCACCATTCCTACCAGCACTATCATCATATTGTCTTTGCAGCCAAGGTATCAGGGGGCCTCAGAGCAGCCTAATGAATTAACACAGGACAGGAGAGTCTGCCCCATTTTACCAGTGATGAAATGGGAGATCAACGAGGTCGAATGATTTGCTGGTTCCCATATATCACATGGAGCCAAGATGACATTTATCCAGGTGTCTCCAGTTGTGCAGCACATTCTCCGGGGTGTCTTCGTTATTCACAGGCACTGTGCCCCCATGGCCTAGCCACAGAACCATAAACAGGAAGCCACTCAAATAATGCCAATTTCTGGTGGGTTTTTCAGGGTCAAAGACCTCTGTTTCTCTTTTCCTCCTCATGCCCCTTTAAGAGATCCCCTTCCCACAGCACACACCCCAAACTGTAAATATCTCCACACACCACTTTGGATGCCTTTCTGGTTCATAGACGAGGTTATCTGCGCCTCAAAGTCCAGCCCAGGGCCCTTCTGCTGTCAGAACTGGGCAGTTAGAGGCCAGCAGAGACCACCGACATCGCTAATTGAACAGAACAATGGCGGCTGCTCCCTTCACTGTCCGTGATCCTGAGACATCACCGCTGAGCTACAAGGACAGTGAGAAAAAAAAAGAAAAAGCCTTGTTTTCATTACTGTCTTCAACCTTGGTGGACAGATACACTGGGAATAGATTCTAGTTTGAGAAGCTAGTTGATAATTTTGTACGAATTGATCTGTCATACTTTTAAAGCTCTGTGTGCTCGTGGAACACAGTTTTAAAATTTGCTTTACGCTGGATGTATGCTCTGCTTTCCCCCCTTGACTCCTCTAAAATGTCACGAATGACTTTCCCCGAATTTACCAATTTGCAGGATTAATGTGCTTCTCTCCAGACACCTGTGCCCTAGATTGCAGCCAGAATCGCTGTCTCTGTTCCTTCCCTCTCACCTGTTTTCCGGGCAAAGAAGGCCCTGGTTTTAGGTCACCCACAGCGGGGGCGTCCAGCTGCGGAGCTAACTTTCGGCTCTTTTATCCTGCAGCTGTGTGGAGGAGTACAAGGTGGCTCCTGATGGAAAATCCTGCCTCATGCTCTCAGATGTCTGCGAGGGTCCCAAGTGCCTCAAACCTGACTCCAAGTTCAATGACACCCTTTTCGGGGAGATGCTGCATGGTTACAACAACCGAACCCAGCACGTGAACCAAGGCCAAGTCTTCCAGATGACTTTCAGGTATGAGGCAGATGCCGGAACCTCCCCCACTGAGTCACTGACCCAAACTCGGCAGCAGGGAGGGAACCTGGGCATCATGGGATGGAGGCCTAATATGTGTCCTACATCTCCCTAAGTTCACTGATATTCATTCACGAAGGATTGGAAGTCAGCAAAATTCATTCCGTTCTTTCTCCACTTTGCTAGCCCGGATTTAGCCCCTCCTCTATTTTCCTAAATTTATCCACAGGTTTAAAATTCAATCTCAATCATTCTGTAAGTGCAGTTAATGGAATTTTTAATTTAAATTAATCTTTCAGTCTATTAAAAATAAATATCCTATGTAGATTACCTAGGCAGTTCAAAAATAAGACATCTAATGAAGTAGAAAATAAAATTCCCATCATCCATAAATATCCAGAATCAACGTTTTTCAAACATTCTCTCTGCCTCTATCATTCTGCATGTGTGCACATGCACACCCACACACATACACACACACACACACACACACACACACACACACACACACCAGATCTCAACAAAAATGTTTAGAAAGTGGAGATTTTTTTTTTTTTTTTCAAGAATATGCCAAAGCTCTCTTTCCTTTGAATAAATACAGAGGTACATGAAAAAATAACAAATGAGACTAATTTCCTGTGAAAACTAGCGATGTAGTGATGAGTTAGATAAATTATATAAAGACTAAACATGTTTTCTAATTGTGAGATTACTGGGACAGGTGAAGAAAATGGGTCTGTTCCACCTGGAGAAGAGAGGCTTGGGTGGGATTCATTCATGTCTCATATTTTGAAGAATCATAAGATGAGAAGTACTGTTCCATGTTTTTTTTAAAAAAGAGAGACTTTTTAAAAAGTTAGATGATTCTTTTAGATGATTTCGCAGGAAAATGTATTAGAATCTTCTCACAAAGTGGATTCTCCAACTGAGGTCAGGCCAACAAAAATGAAGTGAGAGAGAGCCATCATTGATGTAATCATTCTTGTACCCACCCTGTCATCTAATCAGTAAGTGACGTCTGTAACAAGAGTGGTGAAAATGGCTACTGTTTATTAGGAATTTATGTCAGCTCTTGTTTAAGTCTTTCTAAGAGTGATGATGATAGTGATGATAATAATAATAGTGACAATAATATGATGACAACTCATATGAACTCAACAGATGCTGAGGGCATCCTAGATACTTTTCATCCAGAACTTTATGTAATCCTCACCATACCCCTAGGAAGCAACGGTGATTACCCTCCATTGTACAAATGAGAAATGTACATATTCAGTGACTTGCCCAAGACCCCCTTCTAAGAAGCATCAGAGACAGGATAAATCCATTTTGCCTTTATTATTAAAACCCTGTGCGGCACTGTGACCTCCACTGTACAGTTTAAGAAGTCAGCACCACAGAGGTAAATGATTTTTCCAAGCTCGTCATCTAGTGAGGAAGAGGAGGATTCACATGAAAGTCTGGCTGTTGCCAAATTCTTGCTCTTGTAATCCAACAGAAGCTCTACCTCCCATTATAGAGCCAGAATGGAAATGTGCCTTCCCCAAACCATCCACCTATTCTGACCCTCATTCTGAAGGGTGGGTTCCCCTCCATCCAACAACAAGCAATTCTTTGACATCAGTTGGGTATCCTGTGGCTCACGTCCATTCTGACTCTGCCTCCCTATCGACAGTGTCAGATCCCACAGGTTAGGGTTCTGTCCCACAAGACTCAGCCTTCTCCATTTAAAAGACAGTAACAAGTCCACGCTGTCACCTGTGCTTCTGACCCTTGGACTGTGGGTTGGAGGACACTTTGGAGGGTTTGATTAATTTTGGGGGTGTGGCTCACAAAACTCAGAAACATTGCAGTTACTAGATTGATGGCTTATTATTAAAAAAAAAAAAAAATAGAAACATGAATAGCCAGATGGAAGAGACAGACAGAGCCAAGTACGGGGAAAGTATTTAGCGGTTCACACCTCTCTCTCCCCAGATCTCCGTGTGTCACCAGCACAGGCGCTCTGATCCCAGTCTGCGCCAGTTTTTATGGAGACTTCATCAGAAAGGCATGGTTGATTAAATCATTGGCCATTAGTGATAAACTCAACCTCTGCTCCTTCTCCCCTCCCTGGAGTTCAGGATTGAAATCGAAAGTTCCAACCATCTCACCCTCTGGTTTGTTTTTCCATCAACTAACCCCAACCTTAGGTGCTTTATAAATGTCCTTTCACTAACATAGCAAAAAATGCTTTCTTATCACAGATTGCTCTTCACACTCTGGAAATTCTAAGTAATTTTATGAACTGTGTCAGGAAAGGGAATGAAAACCAAATACATATTTATTATAAATCACACTATCACACCGTTCATTTATGTCATTATCACGTGTTCTTTGATACCCTACTATTATGTTCCTGGTACCTTGGGATACAGTGGAAAATCTGATACACTTGTTCCCAGACCTTGTGATTTTTAGATATGGTGCCTGTGTGTGTGTGTGAGCGTGTGTGTGTGTGTGTGTGTGTGTGTGTGTGTGTGATCTTATGTATTGACTTAATTTGTGGGAGGTATTAGGAAGTAAAGATACAGAGTTTTGCCAAAACAATTAACAGTGGGATCTAATTTAGCTGGATTTAGTTTAGCAGAGTAGTAGGTGTGCCTCTATCAGATGAGAAAGCAATAATGAGACTGTGGAGTCTGTTTTTCAGGTAAATGTTATCTAACTAGTACTTGGAAGATGAGTGGGTGTTAGCACTGAAAAAGATTTTAAGCAGAGACAGATGTTGTAAGGAGGTAACAGTCTTAGTGGCTGGCTCAGGAATTGAAGAAGTCAAGTGTGCTCGAAGCAGAATACAAGTGAGAATGGGAGGAGGTGGGGCCAGAGCAGTAGGAAGTGGCCAGTCCTAAGGGTCTGGTCTTGCAAGACACGTCTTCTTTATCCTTGTTATTTTTAAGAGAGAAAGGAAGGGAGAGGAGGAAGAAGCATTTTAAGAAGGAAGAAAAAGGAGGAGGGAACAATTTCATTTACTCTTTTATTTTGTTGTTCCCTCTGACCCTGGGTCACAAACCCAGGTCCTTAGGCTTTACAGGGTCCATGGTCCAGCCTCAGACTTAGCGTGTAAGTCAGCAGGGTAAGCCAGTTTTTTCTTGATTTGAATCACAAATGGGAGAACTCTGAAAGGATTAGATGAAAGGTCTCATGGTCACTGCATAGAAAGTAGGTTTTGATGAGAGGGCCATGGAGTGGGTGATCAATCAGGCGTCCATAGTCGAAGGAAGAGTGTTTGTGGCTTTGGCATGGATGATGAGTCATGCTACTGGGGAGAATGGTGAGGTTCAATGAACAAGATCCAGGGAGCCATTGCAGGCAAAGGGTAAGGTTGAGGGAGAAGCCACAGGCAGCCAACCAGCCACTTAGGGGCAGAGTTGAGTCTCGGAGTCCTAGCAAAAATTTTTCTACTGTTCAGATTCTCAGAGACGCAATGTTACTTTGTTGGAAAAATTCTGAGAAACATTTAAGAGCAATCTGGCTAGATTATCTAATAATGAGATTCTACAATACTAGTTAGTGTGAATAGTCTCTGAGCATTGTGATGGATAGACTAATGCGTGGAATCCGAAAGGAAAAAAAATAAATTGTCTCTTGCCTTCTAGAAATGCATTTACAAGCTTGCAAGATGACACACACAATTGGAAAATATATGTGAAAATTTAATTTGCAAAGCAGAGTTTCAAGTAATGCCAGTGGTATTAAAGAGTTCTCATCTAAAACCTTTTGAAAGGAATTAGAAGGGGTGATAAAGGACAAGACTTGTGAACTGAATTTGGAAATGATAGCAAAGAACAGTGCCTCCTGGGATAGATCAGAACATTCAGGACATTTTCCTGTCGAGGCCACAGCCTGCCAGACATGTGGATGAGCAAGAGGGGTTGGAGGACAGGAAAACAGATCTCCAGAAAGATTTGACTATTGGCCACGCCTTGTGGCTCAGGAGGCTGAGGCACTGCAGTGTGGACAAGGTAATGTCCAAGAATTCAGTGCAAGAACACAACCTGGGGTTGGATGCAGACCCTGACCTCTCCTTGAAAAACACGAGTCCTCCTGCATTGTTACAGAGGAAGGTTTTATCAGATGCCACCACTGTGATTGCAGGCTTTGTGTAGTTTGATTCCTCACAGCAACAGAGTGACGGGTGTATGATAAAAGGTCAGATGTGTTCTCTGCTATGAAGATTGTCTTAGTTCAAAGCAAGGATCCAGTTTAGGCTGGAAGGTGCTAGATCCTGAAGGAGCTTCATGGACCCCCCCACCCCCCACCCCCCGGGATCTCATTTGCACAATAGGAAGGAACTTGGTCACAAAGCAAGTCTTTGAACAGCTTGCCCATGATCTCAGGTGTCCTGGTTTCCCAGGGAAGTTGCCTCCACATCACCAGCAGGCTGGTGGGTAGGAAGGAGTATGTATCCTTAAAGCTGGACCTGCGTGTTCCCAGCCTCAGACAGAATTCTAGTCTCATCTGGAATTTCTGTCCCATCACTGTTCGTTGTCCCCAACCCTTCCATCTTGGCTGGTCTCTGAAGAGCCAGGTCTCCGTCTGCCCTACTTTGCTCAAGAAGGGGGTTCTAGATGTCCTTGAGCAACATGGGGGTTCAGGGAACCAACCCTATTTACAACTAAAACTCCGCACGTGCTTTTGACTCCTCAGAATCAGAGCTACTGAGAGTCTGCTGTGGATCAGAAGTCTGAGCTATAACCTAAGCAGTCAATTAACATATATGGCATGTTATGTGTGTTATATATGGTATTCTTAAAATAAAGTAAGCTAGAGAAAAGAAAATATTATCTGAAATTGTAAGGAAGAGAAATATACTAGAGCTAAAATACATCCGTCAGAAAATGTCCTTCAGCAACCAGCATATAATATTTTTATTGAAGAACATCCACTTAGAAGCAGACCCGCGAAGTTCAAGCCCACATTGGTCAAGAGCCAACTGTATAGGCATCAGACTGTGCTTTCTTTTCTGTCAGTAGCCTGAAAGTTTGGCGACTCCCCAGAGTACAGTTATATGAGAGTAGCCATTTCCCTAAAGCTGCCTCACCCTTGGCTTCTGTTAAGCTCTCCTTGTAATTATCTCCATCCCTAGACCATGACACCTCTTGGAGCCACATGCTAAGGCAGGTGACTTCCCACTGTGGGGAAGCGGTTTCTGGTGGGTCTAAATTTCTCTCTTTCAAGTCTCCCTTCCTGAGCCCCAGACAGGGAGTAGCTGCTGTTCCTTTGTCCTCTAAGTTCCAGAAGACAGGTGTGCACATTTTTTAGCATCGAAAGCAGTTGTCATGTCTCACCACCTCCTTCTTCCTTCCCTCCCTCCTCCAAGTCACCCGGCCCAGCCCTCCTGAGAGGCCAGCAGTTACCGCACCAGCTGTCCTGCCATAGGCCTCATTTCCTGACAACTGCCTGGCCTGGGATTCCAAATCTCTGTCAGCTAAAGAGTCACTGGGGTGACAGCCACACCTGTGCTTTCTTCCCCTCCCTGTCCCTGCTCAGAACCCACACCTAGCAACTGCTGAGGGAAGAGGGGTCTACCTTCTCCTGTCTGCTCTTGAATCTCTGGAAGCACCTCCGGATGGCTGCCTTACCAAAAGCCTTACCCTGAAGCACCTCCAAACTGGACCAGCATTTAAAGATGAGCTCATTCAGGCTTTACCCCTTGTTGTATGCATGGAGAAACAGAGACCCAGGAAAGGATACTTACACTGTGCCTACCACAATTTGGGGCCCATCTGAGATCGAAAGTTAGAAAGTGAGGGTTTGTGACTCCCAAACCACTGTTCTCCAGTCTCTGGATCTGTCTGAGGGACTTATGTAACCTCTGCATGTCCCTGTTAGTGTGCGATGAAGAGAAGCACCTGGCCTGTCCCTGCTCACAGCAGGGAGGGAGACGCCAGGTGCCACTGGGGGAGGCTAAGTTGCTAACTAAGAAGAGATCCCAGACAAAGGCCCCCCGATGTATCTGCCTCTGCAGGCGCTTTATCCTATATCTGGCCTTGGGATGCCACATGTGGGCTGCATCCTGTTCCTTGGAGATGGTTAGGAGCCCTGACACTTGCAGTGGGCAGACAGTGTAGGGTACCCGCCAAGGGTCTTGCACAGAGAGAAACAGGGCGAGAGGGAGAAAGAGACCTGATTGGGGAGACAAAGCAGAGACATGGGGAAAAACACAAAGATGGAAGAGATATTGAGTGAGAGCCTGCATGAAGGAAGGAAGGAACCCATCACAGGAAGCACTGAAGAAAGGAGAGCAGGAACAAGGGTTTAAGAGATAAGGAGACACATGGCGAAGATCAGGGGAAGAGTGGAGGATGGAAGAGTTGAAGGAGAGACCCAGTGGGATAGGGACAGAAGGACCCAGAGTGATACTGAAATTATGATAGAATTTAGTTCCAGAAGGGACTGGGATTGCTTATGGAGACTGAGCAAGTACCTAGGAGAACTTTGGATTAGGAGTCAGGTTCCAATGGGTGTAAGTGGACATAGAAGCCCTCGGTAAAATGCCGAATTCTGTGGCCCCCAATCCAGTAAGTGATGTCGAGTTCGGTCTTTCTAACCCCTTGAGGTGCACTGCGTTGGTCTTAATGACCCCTATAGGGTGCCTATCAGAGTCCCTTCTCTTCACTCTTGATCAGTGGGCATGGGCACAGACCACTGGAGTGAGATCAAATCATCAAAGCTTGGTGGGCTTGACGTTTTTGTTTATTTGTATTTTACTTCCCTCCCTCTCCCATCCTCATCCATCCTACTTTCTTCCTATAAGAAAGGTCAACTTTGGTGATAGATTGCAGGGATTTAGATAAGCCCCCCCCCCCCCCCCCGCTCCATTACAAACTATTAAGGCATTTGGAATCTCAGAAATTACAGCGAGAAGTTGCTTGGGAATGGGGGCAGAGCAAATCACGATGATGGATTTTGCAAAGCCTCATAAAAAGCAAGACGGTTCTGCCAAGAGCAGACATTTACTCATATGTTCAGAGCCCTTCAAGAATGACCTAAAAGGAGTGTGAGGCGCTTATGAGAGATTTACTAGAAAGATGCTTTCCAATCTGGTCTGCTTATTCGATATGCACACTGTACAGCTGAAGAGGACACTTTGGGGTAAGATGTGGGATTTCAGGATGAGACACCACCAACCCACGCTGGGAAGACAGAAGGACTCACTTTAAAGATGTGAGGGAAGCTGGCTTTCCTTCATGGTGCCCACTTCTTCCCAGCTACAGCTCTTGAGTCTTCTTGAGTGGCCTCCAAAGTTCGGGAGATGGCTCTAGAACCTTCCCTTCCCACGTTTCTCCCTTTCCCTCTTTTCCCCCGTTTAATCATGTCTATTTTTTTTTTTTTTTTATGTGCCAGGTCCTGTTCCACAAACTATGTATTTTTTCGTTCACTCTTCCTAAGACCTAGTGTCAAGCAGCCCTTACCAACTTGGTTTTACACAGAAGGGAATGAAGGCCCCCATCCACCTTGCATGAGGAGGTGGTGCCTTGATGACCAGCAGTAGAGCAGGGACCTGCAATCCTATCCTGTGCAGAGAGAGACCCAGAAACATTTGGGGGGCATGAATAGTATTTACTACATGGAGACACAGAGATGTTGAGCTAACTGCTCTACGGCCATTCAGCTGAAAACTGATGGGCAAAAAGCTGCTAGCATCCGGGGCTCACCTAGAGTCCATTTAGCAGGAGTGCTTTCCAGGGTCCAGGTACCTCTGAGTAAGAAGACTTTCTGCTCTCTGCTTGTCAATCTCCTTCGTTCAATTCCCCAAGAACCACAGAAAAATAGCTGCAGGAAACTTAGAGAGGAGTTTGTACAAACCCTCCTATTCTGTTGATGAGATGCCTGAAGCTTCCAGTGCTTAAGGGAATTACCTAAAATCATATAATTTGTAAATGGATAAGCCAGGCTTTTCACCCCCAATCTGTGGGCTGCGCTCTCTCCACTGGAAAGACTCAGAGACTCGGGATCCTCCTTCCACAGAGTGTGATGGTAACACCAAGGGATGTTCCATGATGAATTACTGGCCAAGCCAGGTTTTGGAAGCTGGTTTTCTGCTCTCTTGGGCCTGAGCGTTTTGTGATACCTGATGATTTTGTTTTACCAAGAGAAAGCAAAGGTGGTGGAGAGATTATTAATTAAAAGTAACGTTCGTTTCTGATTTTCAAGACTGTTCCTGAGGCTCTCTAGGCAGTAATATTCCAGCTGTTGCCAGAATTCTCAACATGCCACGTGGGGGCACACCTGTACGTTGTCTTCTCTGGAGGGTCACTGGCAAACAGGACAACTTTCCCTGGCATTCTCGCACCTGGGCTGGCTGCAGAAGATCTGTATGTAGCGACTCTGTTTTTCAAGGTTTCCTGAAGTTCCCTACAGGAGTCCAGGCAGCTGTTCTGTCCCATGTTCTGTAGGTTCTGGAACCAGAAAGCTGTTTCCAGTCCCGTCTGGCCACGTCCTGCTGTAGCTCACTCGGTCATCCGCCTCTTCTGGTCATTCTGTAATTAAGGTTACGGCAGAGATCGGAGGATGACTGAGGTCTTTTGCCCAGAATTCAGCATTCTTCGTACTCGACTCCCATGGCCAGGAGCTTAGTGAAGCCTTTTCGACTCACCTGATTATAAGAAGCATCGGGACTGTACCGAGCCCTGCCAGTCATGTTTGTCCCAGATAAAGCCACCGGGAAAGTGGATTTTCACCGTCTTCCTCGTTGGTTCACATTACCCAGCGATTTTAGGGGATACTGACCTGGAACTGAAGAGACCAGGTGTTGGCGCCTGAGTCCTAGTTTGTAGCTGTTCACTATGTGCCCTTGGCATGTTAGCTCATCACATCTATCACATCTTGGTTTCGTCATCTCTAAATTGGAGGTAATCCCCACTTCCTGGTAGTGGTGTGATGACAGGAGATTGGGACCTGCTCTGTCCCTATTCTCAGCAGCCAGGGTGGACTCGTGCCACAAGGCACTTCCAAATCAATAATGGAGATAGAATCTTAGGCTATGACCCTCCACAGGTGCACGAGTCTATAGGAACCTGACCCCATTCCTGCCTGGGACCTACCACACGGTATCTGGGAGCTGCTAGGAGAAACGACAGGATCCAAGTCCAAGTCTGCCATTTCCTAGCTGTGAAGACTTGGACACATTGTTTGACCTTTATAAACCTCAGTATCTTCCACTATAAAGGGTACTTTTACCCCCAGATATCCTCACAGGACCGGTGAATATTTAGCAGGCTGAAAAGTAGAGGTCTGTACTGTAGCCTCCTGATAAACACTGTTCTCTCCTCCAGCAGTTGCATTGCTTTCTTCCCAGTTCCAGAAGCCACACCGCAGATGGAGATCTTTGTGTTGCTTTTTTCCCCACCTCTAAACAGAAGGCATGGTCATCCGCTTACCTTCTTCCAACCAGCACATTTGGATGAAGGCAATGCTTTGGCGAAATGCCCTGGGGTAGGGATAGAAAGGCAGCCTCCCTGTCTCGTGGGTCTGGGAGTGGACAGCTCAGCCAGCCTGGGCGATGGGCAGCAGCTGAGGGGCTCCTTTTCATGGGGGCATTTATCCCAACCTCTGGAAGACATAGTCTCTCTGATGTGCTGTATCACCCGTGTCCCACGGGGTAGCTCCCTTGTTTGTGCCTGAATGGCGACAGTGAACTATCTGATGAGGAATGTGGGACTTGTGCCTTCATCTGTGCTAGGTAGAATTTGTTAACAGGCCTGGAGCCAGATCCAACATTCACCTCTGCAGTGATATGCAAAACGACAATTAGCATAAAAGTGGCACTGGCCAGTCAGAAAGGATGCCCATCCAAACAAGACGAGGTTCTTCAGTAAGTCCCACAGCTGCCCTTCCTGACCTCCTTCCCTCTGATCAGCTCATCCCATCCTCTGGTGCATTTCCTAATACCTTAAGCAGGATCGATGTTGCAAAACTATTTTTTCTTTCCTTTCCAAGCTTGTCTTTGAGGGACACGGGCCCATGTATCTCCCATGACACAGGGGAACAGAGCAAGTAGATTCTCATACGTTTTGCATGAGAAAGCTGAAGCTTAGAGCAGGAAGGTGGGCATCCAAATTCCCGTCGCCACTAAGTGATAGAGTCAGGATTCAAAGCCTGCCTGCTCCACCACCCTGCAGCCTCCAAGTACACACAGGCGTCTGCATGGGGACTCAAACCACATCATCCTCAAAGAGCAGGATGGCAAATAACCACTCGTCATCATTATTCTACAGGAACTTTCCTATCTAAAGGGAAGAATTTTCCATGTGCCTGCTTGTAGCCAGGACTCAAGACACATGAAATGCACTGGTGCTCCTCAGACTCTAATGTGCATGTACGTTGCCAAGGGATTCTGCAGAAATGCAGCCTGTGGTTCAGTGGGCTGCAGGCAAGGCCTGAGACTCTGCATTTAAATGAGCTCCTGGGTCTGAGGACTAGCTTTGGAGACTTGAACTTTCCGCTAGATGTGAGTCCAGGTGACGCCTGAGACTGCAGAAGGATTGGTGTTCATCATTTGCCTGTCCGAAAGCAGGCATCGAATTTCAAGGCCAATGACACTGGAAGACTATAGGGTCCCAGAGGAGTCTCACTCCAGAGTGACCAAGCGAAAGACTGTGTTGGGGATTTGTAGTGGACAGTCCTGCCCTGCAGTCCAGCAGTTCCTTAGTGCAAAACTTAGCATGATTTAGTGTCAACATCTGTCTTTCTGCTCTGCTCTCTGATGGGTATGGACACACTCTGAGGATTAGTCCCAGTGGGGGAATGTTCCCAGACGCCAGTGTCCTCCATCTGCAATTGAATGCCCGGATCAGAGCCTCCTCTCTAGGTGAGCTCATCTGTCATTGAATTCAGCAGAAAGTACCTACAGCAGAGAGTTGGGTGCTGTTTGCTTCAGGTCAAAGGTAGATGACAAACTCTAAAAGGAGCAAGAAATCCATCTGAGGGGGGATATTAATATTAGAATATCTGAAGGAGATATTAATCTGGGTGATTATTCTTAAGCACTGACACGAAAAACCGCATACCCTCCACACTCATTAGTTTAATTTTGGCGAGTGGGGGAAGGGAGAGAGAGAGAGAGAGAAAGAGAAAGTAAATTAAAACCTAGTGAGAGCTGCCTTTTTATTTTTGTGGGGCTAAAGGGAATTGCAACCCATTTTTAAATATTACAGCAAGAGAAGAAAGAAAAATCGCTACTTTAATTTTTTTTTAATTTGCTTCTCAATGCTCACATCTCTAAATATACCAAACCTGGTCATTTTGCGAGGAAAACAAATTATACATAGAATATTTTGAATGTTCTCTCACTCACCTAAAAATGTGTCTCTATCCTGCAAAAAAAAAAAAAAGGTGCCAAAATAACAAAAGCAACCAGCTTCCTTTCCCTTCTCTTCCCATTCTCCTCCCTCCTTTTTGAGTTTTGTTTTTAATTTCCTGCTTTCAAAACCCCTGACTATGTTATCCTCTTAGGAGGGAGGAGGGTGCCTCTCTGAACCACTGAAGAATCTGAAGCCAGGACAATTTTTAAAGCTCTGCAATTTCATTACATTCAAGTGCAGGCAGTTACTCAGGCAGTTCTCAGCATTCAGAAAGGAGAAGTCCATAGGGAACCCACAGAACAGATAAGGATAGATTGTAATTAGCACAGTAATTGTAATTAGCAGAGCAATTGTAATTAGCACAGTGATTATTTGTTCAGAATGGGTGCTTCCAAAGTGACTCCAGGCAGTTTGTTCTCTTAAGTATCTTCTGCCATTTCCCCCATGATCTTGTTTTCAGGGCTAATGTACTAATGTGCTTAGCAATCTCTTTTATAACTAAACACTCCAAAGGTACACACCAGCCCAGCCTCTGGCCAGGCATTAGACACCCTTAATTAATGGAGTCCACTGCACTCAAATTTGACCACATGTGCAGGATGCTCAGGCTGCATGAGTAGAGTGCTCTCTGTAGACATCCCAGCTCTAAAGTCATTTGTTTGTGTTCTTTTGTTTTATTAATTACAGAGGAGAGTATGATGGTGCCAGAGGACTGCACTTGAGGTCAGGGATTCTGGTCCTGGCTTTGCCACGTGTTGTGTTCTCATTAACTGTTTAACACATTTTTGTGAGGCATCTGCGAGGTATTAAATGACTGGGGATGAGAAGACATAGGAGAGAGTGAAGGTCCCTCTGCTTTTGGACCATATGACCTCTGAGGGGTGGGAGGTGGCGGGAGGGGCTGGGAAGACTTTCTCAAAGAGATGCTATTGAAACCTGGAGGACCCAGGAGCAGTTTGCCATGTGGGAGACTGCTCAGGATAAGAAAGCTCAGAGCATCTGCAGCATATGTATTAAGGTGTATCGTGAAGATGGTGAAGGGATGGGATTGTAGAGATAAGCCTTGGTGAAGGATGGGCATTCAGTCAGTCAGTAAAGCTTCATGGTAATGGGACTATTTTCAGTTCTGAGACTGATAGGACAAGATCCCCCCAGAAAGGCTTGGGTGACACTATTTTGTGCTGGGAGCTCTGTGTGTATAGCATTTGGACAGGAATCTCCATTGGCCTTTTGTCTCATTGGCTTTTTGTCTCTGTTTCCTAGTGGCTGTGGAGGCAGGTCCTAGGCACTGTTCTCAGTCTCTTCTGATAAGGATCTTCATTGTTTTGACCGATGCCTGTATTAACATCTTCATGCATTTCTAAACAGACTTTGCCTCCGCAGTCTCAGTGAATAGCAGCAGTGCCAGGCCCTGAATCCTGCCTCCACGATGCAACTACCCCCGCAAGCCCCTGTAAATAACCGAGAGTCCTTCCCCGCGGCGCTGGTTTTACTCCTTTGCTGAGCCCTAACAGAGGCTACACAGTCTTAGGACCTTTCTGAGGTCAGTTTGCTCGCCACTACATCGAGGAAATGAGTGTGTAATACCCAACTCCCTGGAGAATGAGAATGGTGGAGGGAGGATGGGACGAGTCAGGCTAAAATGCTTCAGAAAGCGTAAAGACATGCGCAAATGTTAGCCACGTTTTGTGCATGTAAATCCAAGGATCTGTGAATGTGCTGGACCAGGTACTAGGCACAGGCACCCGCATTACTTTCTTTGTATCCCTGCCAGAGAGATGAGAAAGCCAGTCTATTCTAAGCTCACATTACTAAGCCTACACATGTGTATCAAGAAAATTAATTTTTTAGGGAAATATTTCCATTTCAGGGAGATGCCCTGAATAAAAATGTATTTAGTGACAGTTCTAATGAAAGATAGGATCACAGTTTATTGGATGGGAATTAATACCGAAAGCTCTAAGGCCAGTGGCTAGGGGTTTGTGTAACATCACCACTGAATAATTACTATTAATGATAATCTAGTGGAACACCTCAAAGGTGGCTTTTAAGAGTCCAAACTGAGCATTTATTTTTATGTCTCAGAAGATCCTCAGAGGAGCCTATGAAGTAGGCAATTAATTAGCAGGTACAAGCCAGAAGCCGAAGCTACAGGCTTTGCGGTAGCTGCGTCTTGTCAATTCAGTGTGTCCCTTGACCGCTCTGAAAGACCTTTAGCCCCTGCATCAGCCAGCCACCTCTCCATTGTCCTAGCACTGGCCATGACCTTGAAGCCTCTTCATTTGTTTCGGATGCTTTCTAGAGCAGGAGGAAAGAAATAGGGTAAAGGGATTGGTCTTCCCTGCCATGATTCCCAGGCTACTTCAGTGTTAGTCAAGACCCAGTCAAAGAGAGTATACAAACCCAGAGATCACAAAGTTATCTTGCAGTTGTATTTGCAAGCAAGTAGGAAATCTCACTTGATTATTAAACTAAATTGCAATTAAATGCCATCTGTCTTGTGACTCCATCAGTAAGTACCTTGAGTACTTACTTCATGTCAGGTTCTGGAGCTGTAAACTCAACAAGTCTCATAGAGTTGATTACTAGCATAAAGGAGAAAGGAATAGATTTCTTTATGCTATTATCTACGTGGGTTTCCCCACCCCCCAATGCCATTATAACCCTTCTCCTCCAGGAAAAAACATCAAGATTGAATTCTCCCTAGTGAGCGAAATGAAACACTAAGGAGTACAGCTCTGTAGGGTTACACTTTGGTGGGCCAAATGCACTGTGGACTCTTAGAAGGGTTTGAATCTACATAGGAACGATTTCTGCCACCACTGAGGATACATGATTTAAGTGGATTACAGGTGAGGAAAATGGAGCTCAGAGAGGTACAGCGACCTAACTGGAGTCACATGACTAGTGTCCTAGTTTTGCTTACCTAGTTGTGCCTGATACTCAAATGACCTGTATGAAACAATAAATGCCCTTTCCAAACTCCACTCGATAAATAATCCAGCAGGTACAAGCAAACACCCTCCCTGAGAACTGCACTCGCTCTGGTTCAGTGCTTGAAATAGACAGCAGGTGCTTTCTCACTGGGGATTAAGATGCATGTGGCCACACCTATGGGGAAAAACTGGAGGCAAATACTTCTTTGTTCTCGCTCTCTCCCACATGGAGTTTCTCCATCTGGAATAGGGTTGTTTCACATATATATGTGTATGTATTTTATTTGAAATAGATTTAGACTGGTAAATGAATTACAAAGATAGTAGAGAGTTCCCGTATGTGCTGCACCTACTTCGCTCAGTACCTCTTACATTAGAACGGCGCATTTATTACAGCTAATGAACCAATGTTGGCGCATTATTATTAGCTAAAGTATTACAATTGCCTTATATTTTACCGAAAGTTCTCTTCTTCCTCTTTTTTTTTTTTTTTTTTTTTTTAAATTCAAGATCCTATGACTATGACTCTCGGACTCCCAACAATTATGCTGCAAAATGTCAAACAAGCATGAAAGACTTTATTCAAGACTGTTGCAGTAGGGGAGAGGGGTGTAAACTCAGTTTCATGGAAGCTAAGAGTCACTGGAAAAGTATGAGAGAACATCAGGGGGAGGCTGACCAATATGATATGGGACCACATCACTGTTTTTCCTGAATTTGCAAATGTATCTCTCTGCTATCTTCCTTGATAATTACATTTCACATTTCATAGTAACGACTCCCTGGTCCTGGAGAAAGACATTCCTGTGTAAAGCTGACATTCTTTTGAAAGGATTTATATGAGAAAAAAGCAGAGAAATAATTTATCGTGACAAATTGTTTATGGGAATGCTTTTTTAAAAAATGAGATCAGGGACCTAGAGTCAGGAAGAAGCTTATCTAAAGTGTGGTCAAGCTGAGGAACCCTCAAGGCTATCAGCTCACTGTCTTATGTTTAATTTTATGTTCCCTTAGACTCTTCTTAGCATGAGGATTATTTTTCCTTTTCCTATTTCTTTATATCCCCTTTCTTTGCCTCTCCCCCCATCACTTCTATTAGTTTCTTGGGTATCTTTCTAGTGTTTCTATAATTCCATGCAAAGAGGATTAAATATTATTTCTACCTTTCACAAAAGTCTGTAAAATATATTGTTTTTCATTTTTGCCCTCACTTGGAGATATCTCCCGTTAGGTTCCCCAGAAGATTTAGGGATTTCTTGGTTTGGAAACATGGAAGGAGTGACCCAGAAATGCTTTGAGTATCCAAAAGGGTTTATTGGAAACTTGAAGTAGGCTAAAGAAATGCACCAGCCCTGTGGGGAGGGTTATTGACTATTTTCTAGAAGGCTGGGATAGTGCAGATCTTAAGGAATTTGGAGACAGAGTGGGCTTTCGGATTCAGAGCATAGTACTGCTGCCTTTTACTCAGAATCCAGAGAAGTTGTCTGTCAGTGTCTATTAAGAAATTCATTAAGATAATAATACAAGACATTAGTTAAAACAACGAGGATCCTTACCAGAAGAGACTGAGAAAAGGACCTGGCGTCAAAAGCCACCATCAGGAAAGACTGAGACAAAAGCCACCAAGAATCCCAACCAAATGCCACACAAGGATGCCCCCAGCACAAAGTGGCATCACCCATACCTTTCTGGTGACCCTCATCATATCATCTCCTAAAGATCTTTCAAGAGAAGATTAACTTTTTACCAATAACACAAAGAACATGGCAATATAGGGAACCCATTGGTAAATACTGTATCACTCTGATACACCCCCAGTAGGGCCCTGGGGAGGCGGAGAGAACTGGGTTTCAGAGATGTGTGATTCCATCTCTTGGTCTATTGGGCCTCACAGAGGTGATTTCGACTTTCTCCACCTGATCTCTTCTTAAAGAATCTTTGCATCTCTTGGCCTGTGAGAGAACTAAGCTAAGACATGTACACAATCTCATCCCAGTAAAAGTAACAGTAGTGATTGTGATAATAATAGTGATAGTAATAACAGAGGCAGATATACTATACTTACCCACACCAGACATCAGACACCACGGTATCTCCATTCAGGCATATTCATTGAGTACCTACTATAGGTCACTCACTATTCTAGGAAACTGGGAATACAAGAGTGAATAAAACTCAACAATACCTGCCCTACAAGTTCTCTTCCAGCCTGGGAGACAATCAACAAATAAATATATACTATGTCAAATGTACATACTATGGAAAAAAGCAGGGTAAGGGTCTAAGGTATGCTAGGCAGGGGATTCCATGTAAGTTAGGCCAACAGGAGAGATCTCATTGATATGATGGGGTAAGATCTTAATAGGTGAGTGGGTGAGTGAGCTGTTCCGATGTCCAAGGAAAAGCTCCTTCCAGGCAGAAGGCGCAACAAATTCACAGATTCTTAGGCTCTTTCATGAACAAGAAGGAACCCAGGTAGTTGAAACTTACTTAACGGGGAAGGGGTTTGAGTTACAGCAGAATAAAATATTACACCTAAAAAGATAATGGATGTCAAGTGGGGCACTGCAGAAATTGGTGTGGGGTCCTAAGAATCACATAAGCACAGAACTTTGGATTTTACTGAGTGAGAAGCAAAAGAAGCTGCTGCATGGTTTCAGCTGAAGAGGACTATGATGTCACTCACATTTTAAAAGACCACTCCATCTGGGGTGTGAAGAATAGCCTTGTGGGCAGAGCGTATGTAGGGAAGGCGGTTCCAAGGCTCTTGAAGTGACCCAGGTAAAAGAAAATGGGTGATGGCCATACGAGTTGGCATGGTAGGAGGTGGGCAAATTCTTGGTATGTTTTGAGGCAGGACAACAGAATTTACTGGTGAAGGAGGGCAGGGGAGGGGCAGGGTTGGCCTCGTGCTCTTAGCCTCATTGGACAGGTGGAACTACCATTGATAGAGATAGGCAAGACCACAGGAGGGGCAGGCATAAGGAAGGGAGTAGAAATAGAAATCTGGGTTTGACCATGGTGAAAAATGAACTCCACTGTGGAAAATTTCACACACTTATGAAGGGAGACAATTGTGTCCTAAACCTCCAGGTACCTATTGCCCTGCCTCAATAACCATCATCTGATCCTGTCTAATATATATTCTCATGGAAATGTCAGGAAGCCAGTTACCTACACCAATTCAGAAAAGAGGCCAGACGTGAAATGCGCATTTCAGATTATTTAGCATATAGATGGTAGAAAGAAATGAGGGAAGGGGAGCTCTCCAGGTTGTTGAGAGAGAAGAGGAAAGGCCCTGCCTGAGACCAGGGACTCCCACACTTAGATGTCAGAGAGATGAAGAGCCACCAACCAAGGAGGCCAAGGAGAGACTCCCAGCGACCTCTTAAAAGAACCCAGGGAGTGACTTTGCCTGTTTAAACCTATCTGTTTCTTAGAACAGTGTGATGTTGAGGTTTTGTGACAACAATTTCTTCAGCTCGTAAATGGTGAAGTCAGGATTGGAATCTAGGCAGCCTGGCTCCAAATGCACACCCAAACATCCATCTGCCCCGTCTCCCTCCCACCACATGGTCACACATCCCGCCCTGTTCCTTACCGGTGCAAGGCAGCAGGGGAGTGGGAGAGGGGTATAAAAATAACTCATGTTGGAAGTGAACTCACAATGCAACACATGATGTGTGATGGGCCACAGGATTACCTTAGTCAATAATTCAATGCTGCCTAATAATACTAATGATGATAATAATTGCCATTTGCAGAGCATGTCTCTATGGGTCAGATACTCGGCAAGGTGCTTCAGATGCTGAATGCTTTTAATCCTTACATGATATGGAGATGAGCCAATGTAATATCCATTCTGCAAATAAAGAATTTGAGGTTGCAGAGCTCAAGAAGTGACAGCAAGGAATTTACTGTTTCGCTGGTAGCTTTATCACCACTTTGTTCAGAAGGAAGAGCAGCAAAGGTTTTGGGAGTCTCCACGTCCTAGTTCTCTGCTATGTAGTCTTGATCCAACCAGACTCAGTTTCCTTATCTGTGAACATAGCAATGAAAGAGAAATTCTGTGTCTGGGCCTTATCCTGTTTTTACTCAGAAATACTTGGAAATAAATTAAATTAATATTGTGGTTCTTTCACTGAAATGAGACCCAGGATTGTCTTTATTACTGCAAGTCCTCAAGACCTAGCCCACTGTCTATACAATGAACGGTAGCTGTTAGCTACAAGCTGACCTCCTTTAGAAATGTGTGGATACAGTATAGGCAATTTTGTGGGTCAGAGAAGCTTTTATGCTCACCCACAAACTGAGAACCTCTCTCCGTCATAGCAATTTATACCCCCTGCTTCCTTATATTTCAGATTCCCTCCATGAAGCTGAAGCAGCAGCAAAGTTCGTTGATGAGATCAGGGCGTGGGCTCAGGCAGACCTAACACTGATTTCAGCCTGTGCTGCTCTTCGCTGTGTGACTGTGCTCCAGTCCCCTGACCTCTCTGAACTTCATTGTCTCTATTTTCAAAAGGGGAATATATTAATTATTACACTCACTGGTTGGTTAAGTGTGCAGTGTTTAAATCAACTTACCCACAATGTTCAGTATATATTCTACTTATTTTCCCTTGTCACCCTCAAGGGAGAAGCCTCATTTTTATAGGCCCAGTGTTTAAAAAAAGAAGGACTTGATGTCTAGGAGGTATGTAACAAGCTGGAAGGCAAGAGAAAAGAAAAAGAAGCAAGTAGGGGAGGGATGAAGGAGCGCTGAAGTCAGAAAAGCTTCTGTGAGCTTGTCTTTAGAACGGGTTAAAAGAAAAAGAACCGTTTCATTCATTCATTGAGCGAACAGCCCGCCCTTACTAAGTTTTAATCACTGTGCCAAGTGGTAGAGCTACAAAGAGAATCGGTGCGTCGCAGCACATATCTGCATGTGTAGGGTGACCAGATGTCCAGGTTGACAAGGCGAGTTCCAGTTTATAGCTCTTGTCCCAGAGTCCTGTTTGCTTTCACGTTTATCCCAGGCAAAATCTCCTGGATTTGATGCTAAATCATATAGTCACTCTACCTATTGAGGTCATAGATAACAAAAGAAAGGTGGTCCAAGTGAAATTCATGCAAGTAAGCTGGACATGTGAGGTGTGCGAGTTCGGATACTCTGCCAGCAAACATTCGAGGTCCACATGGGGCCATAGAGCAGATATTTGCTCTTCAGGAAGCAATGTCTCAGCTCCAGGTACAGACCAAAGGCAAGTGCGTGGGGGCCTGGTCTGTTTAGTGAGTGGCTCCCAAAAGGGGAGAATCCCGTCTGATCAACTTTGGCTTCCTGCCACGATGCCAGGGAGCTGGAGGAAGAACGGACGTTTATAAAACACACGTTCCTGGCCCAGAGGGAACTGTCACAGAGACACCAGAAAAGCCCGAGCGAGGAAGCCCTGTCTCCCCCAGATTAACTTCTCTTGCAAAGACAGAGGGGAAGCTTTTGTTCCGACAAAGTTATGTTCATATTGTCAAGCTGGTGCATTGGGTCGATGAACTGGTACTTGGGGACTGTCACAATATTGATGAGGAGTTTGGCAAGTTAATTTTAAATCTGTCACTTCACTCTTCTACGACTCCGGCTCCTTAATAAAACCCAACAGTGACTGTGGGTTCAGCTGACAGCTTGAGAGTGATCTTAGAATCTGAAGCTGGTGTGGAATGATTCTGTCGCATCCCCCCTTCTCCTCCTGTTCCCTCCTTTTCTTGCTTCCCCAAGTCCTGGCTTGCCAGCCTTGAATGAGAAATCCCTCCCCTTACCAAAGAGATCTCATCCCTGGAGACAGTGTAGGTGTAGACGAGGCAGTTAGACCAACTGGGATCGCATGCTGATTCTGCCACTCACTCATGTGGGACCTTGTAAAGGCCACTTGAAGTATCTGACTCAAGGTTGTTGTGATATAAATAGGACATGTCAAAGCACCTGCCACCATTCACCACCTGCCATCCCCTTTCTTCCTTTCAACGATATTAGGACAAGAACTACAGGTATTTGGCCCTGGGCTCAAATGCCCACTGAGCCAGAAGCTATCTCTGCCTACACACCTTTCACAGATCCAAGCTCAGGCAGGAGCAAGAAACCCATGGAGGCATCAGAAGGAATGCAATTATAAAAACTGTGTATCACTTTTGAGAGCCTCAATGAGTTTCAAATGAGCTTTTTGCACAACAGTCTAATAACACTTCTCATAAAACCCACCCCACTGAAGCGATGACCTTCATTTTCTCCACACCCCTAAGACTCTTCCCTCTGCTGGGGCTTCTGAACCAGTGCAAATTGCCAGGAAATGGCACAAAGAGCCAAAAGATATAGGCCTTCAGCATTTGCCCCCTGGGTCTGCTGGTTCTGGTCAGCGTCCTCTCTACTCTTAGACAGTCCTCCTCAAGGCCCCAGCTTTATTCCTGCCCCTGCTTATATTATACATGGGTTCATTTTTCCCCATGTTTGAATCTGTGGTTTCCTCATCAGGTTTGACTTGGTTTATTTTTCTGGCTATCACATTCATTTAGTCTGTATCACCAGCCTTCCAGGACCCATTTGGTTACACTGATAGCTTGGTCGGCAGTCCCCATTGAGCCAACCTACTACTCTTCCTTCCTCTCTATGAAATGCAGCTCTGAGCAATGTGGGAATCCATTGGAGGACACCTGGCCTTCATTCTCTAGGCATTTATTTAGCAACTCTAACCCGGTTGGCCTGTGCTAAATCCTAGTCTGTGTATGCACAGAAGTTAATAGTAAGTCAATAAGTAAGAAGTCAGTAAGTCAGAGTGATGGTGGGAGCGACAGGAATGAGGTTAACTAAAGGATGAGAAGATGAAAACGGCATGATAAGCACATGCTTGTCCTTAACTGTGGGTCTTCTGGTGCCCTGTCTAGGTCACAGTACTTCAGTTTCAACCTTCTCTCTCTTCCCTTGCAAGGACACACACCTTGATGGAAACTCCTTGCTTCTGCTTCGCTTTCCAGTTGCTGCTCATGCCTTTCTAATCTGATTTCTCCCACATCACTCCCCAGAAGTGCGAGTTTCCACTATGGTCACCAGTGAGGTTTCCCGTGAGTGCAGAGGGCAGAGTGGTGAAGAGCTTGAGGAGCGGGATGAGACTGCCTGGGCTCCAATCTCGGTGGAGTCTGTTTGCCAAGTAAATGTGTGTTCTGGGACCCAGGTTTTCAGTGTATGCAGAGGGGCTTCTCCACGCCGCTAGGCAATCCTCCAGAAGTCAGCCGCATAGCCTGCGTGCAGCTCAGTTCTGACACTATCTCCAGCAGATGACGTCAGATTCCACAGGTTAAGTAAAGGTTCAGTTCTACAAAACTGCACCCCACCATGTCAGGTCCCAGATGCAAGCCCAGATTTTCACCTGTGCTTCTGACAAGCTGGCCATAAATCCAGGGGTTCCCTTGACCTCCCCCTCCCTCCCATATTGGATTGGATCAGTTTACTAGAGTGACTCACAGAACTGGGAAGCATTTTACTTACTGGGTCACCAGTTTATTATAAAGAGAATATCATGTAGGAACAGCCAGATGGCAGGGATGCCGAGAGCAAGGTATTGGGGAAAGGACACAGAGTCTCCATGCTCTTTCCTAGCATGTTAGCTCTCCCCAAATCTCTGTGGGTTCACCCGCTGGAAGGTCTACCAACCTTTTGGGTTTTTAAAGAAGTTTCATCACAAAGTCATGGCTGATTGAATTGTTGGCCATTGGCGGGTTGATTCAAACTGAAGGCCCGCGTCCCTCATTGAAGGGGATCACTGAAAGCTCCAGCTTTTTAATCAGTGATTGGTTTTCCTGGCAGGTAGCCCTCAACCTAAGTACTTTCCAAAAGTCACCTCACTGCATAACAAAAGACACTTTTGTCACTCTCAACACTTAGGAAAATTCTGAGAGTTTTAGGGACTCTGTGCAAAACCAGATTAAGACTACATGAGTGTGTGCGTATTTGTGTGTGTATATATATACACATACATATATATGTATACATATATACACACACGTGTGTGTCTCTGCTACATATCACAGTGTCACGCAAGTAAATTTGATTCCACCATCTAGTACAAGGAAGATAATGCATGTTAAGTGCTGAGTATATAGTAGATATTGTTACTATTTTCCCCCAAACCGCTGACCCTCCACTCTGCCTCCCTGACCACACACCATTTGCAGTAAGTCTGTCTTCCTGACTTCCTTGTGAATTTCTCGAAAGCAGAGGTCACATACTCTACAAATGAGTGTCAAAGACAGAAACTGTGACAGCCCTGTGAGCACTGCCGGGTCAGATGAACGCGTGAGTGAAGGCCTGTGTGTGTGGGAACTGATGTGAATGAAGACCAGAATGAGCTATTCAGTGAGTGAATATCTGCATGAACAGATATTCATAGATAATTACTCTGTAGATGAATATCGATATCTATCAATGGGAACAAATGCATAAATAAATGAAACTATGAATGGATTAGTGAAGAGCTACATGAATGAGGAATGAATGAGGAATGACTGAGAAGAGGCATGTCATTGAGGAAATGAAAAATGACTGAATGAGAAGGTAAATAAGTGAATATATTATTTCTGATGGCAAGTGGGTATGGAAGTTGGATGTGATGTTGGCCAAGGCTCCTGACTTTAGGGGAAATTCATGTCTATTTGCTGTCTATTTGAGAGTCTGACTAACATTCAGAGCTAAAGCAAAATTTAGAATTTCCTTTTTTGCCAGGCACTGTGGAGGACACAAAGGGGAAGGGAATGATTAGGGAAACTGGAAGTAGGTAGGGAGGTCACACTTGATGAGTGGAAGAACAAAGGAATTAACTGAAACTGGGAGATGACCTGGGCTGGGGTTTTCTTTGTTACAAGGTCCTTAAATATCCACTTTGAAGTGTAACTGGTTTCTTCCTGTACGACAATAACACACTTGTAATTAACCATTTAATTCTTATTGTGCCTAACAGTATGCAACAGTCTCTGGATTCGTCTCTTTCATGCTTCTTAGATGCCACAAGGGGAGGCTGGGGGGACGCACTCATTCTCCCCACTTGCATTCACTTTTTCACTAGTTAGGAATTTGTACCTTTCTCCTCAACTAAAGCACTTGTGACAAGTGACAATAAATTGAATACACGTTGCAAGGTATTTTATTTATTTATTATTGAAGGGATGTTGCATTTTGACATGAACTGGTTTTGAGATATATATAATAATAACTTTTATGTTTACATATAACACAGTGGATTTGCCAATATTTCCCCCTTTTTTCTCCCTTCATTTACAGTTAATCCTCTTTATCCCATTTTCCCCACCCCTCCCCAGTCACTTCAGTGCCCTTCGATTTGCCTTTATGTCTCCCACCACTAAGAGTCCATAGCTGGAGTAGTTTCTCTCTCTCTGTCTTTCTCTCCACATTCAGTATTGTTTCGTTTATGACATTCATTTGTTTTCTATCTCTATACGCGTCATATGAGTGTTAACATGTGATGTCTGTCCTTCTCTGTCTGGCTTATCTCACTAAGCATAGTTCTCTGCAAGTCCATCCATGTTGCTGCTAATGACAGGAATGCCCCTTATGATGGCTGCATGGTGTTCCATCGTGTGTATGTACCACATCTTCTTTATCCACTCCTCTGTTGATGGGCATCTAGGTAGTTTCCAGTTCTTGGTTATTGTGGGTGCGTATGTCTCTCTGGATAAGTGTTTTTGTGTTTTTAGAGTAAATGCCCAGTAGGGGAACACCTGCATCATATGGAATTTTCAGTCTCAATTCTCTGAGGACTCTCCATACTCCTTTCCAGAGTCGTTATACCGTTTCACACTCCCACCAACAGTGAATTAGAGTTCCTTCTTCTTCACATTCTCCAGCACTTATTGTTTCCATTTGGGGGGATATTAGCCATTTTCACCGGTGTGAGGTGATATCTCAAAGAGCAAGTTATTTAAAGCAGAGAGGCCTATTTGATCATGTTTGATAGTGGAGTGATGCTACAATGCTAATAAAATCACTCTCAATGGGTACAGGGGAAAGCGGGGAGTATGCTGAGCATGGCTTGCTTGTAGAAGAAAGTTGTTGACACTAATGGAGACAAGTTAGCTCTGCATCCTGAGAAAAATTGCGTCCCGGCTCCCCACACAGGAATGTTGATCAGTATCATGGAGCATGATTTCAGCAATAGTTTCGAGACATCTCCAAGTATTTTCATTCTTTTTAAATGACCATCAAATAAGTCTTGACATTAAAAGAATAATCATGATGACTATAAGATGTAGACTTGAAAATAAGCGAGCTGCTGTCCAAAGAAGCCAGATAAATTCCTCTCATCATAAAACAGATCAAAGGAAGGCAAGGCCAAATTTTGAACGTGGATCTTCCAAAGTATGTCCTTTCTACAGCTCTTCGGTCTCAGACCTGTTTCCTCTGCTTTGCATTCCAGAGTAGTTTCTTAAATCATGGTGTTGTCTTTCTAAACCCTAGAGATCTAGAAATCTCCTTTCTCTGCCTCCTGGCAAAAGCGTTTGCCACTTCAGGTGCAGTTGCAAATCAGCAGTGGACTTCAGCTTATGATGAAGAAAGGGTCCCCCATTAACAAAGACCCCCTGAGTCAGAATCTGCATTTTAACAAGCTCCCCGAGAGGGGCCATGTGCAGATTCATGTCCAAGAGGAGTTGGAGCAGAGTAGCGCTTCCCCAAGTGTCATCCTCCGGGCCGGCAGCATCGGCGTCACCTGGGTGTACGGTGGAAGTGCAGACGGCCCTGTTCTCCAGTCGGGTTCAATAATACCGCTTACCCACATAACACAGCTTGAATGGGAGGCAATTTGAATTCATTTGGCAAGTTGAACATCACATTGTCACAATTCAATGTTTTGCAGGAGCTCACATCCATAACCTTTCCTCTATCTCCTTCATCCGCTAATTTTGTCATTTTGTCAGAAAAAGCTATCAAGGTGTCCAGGATGATTTGTTCTACATGAACCGCCAGTGCTCCTTATAGCTCACGATTCCATTATCTCTCAGATGCTTACAGATTTTTTCTGGGCACATTCTTCCAATTATTTTGCTAAATATTGACACCAGGCTTACTGGTCAGTGATTTTCGGGATTGCCTCTCGTTAACCTCCTTGGAAGACCAGCTCTCCCTTCAGTCAATTCCGCTGCCACCTCCAGCTTCCTCGTGCGCAGGCCCCTCACCTCCATCACGAGACGGTTCCCATGGTTTGATCGGGATAACGACACTATTCCTCAGCCCTTGACTCCTAATGCTCTCATCGCCAAGGCCATTTTCCATAGAAAGTTGCAGAAAACTAGAGGTGGGATCAGCCTGAAAGAGGGGGCATGTTGTGGGGAAGGACTGCAACCCCGGTTTGTCCGCAGTGTTGTGTGACCTGGAGGAGGTGATCACATCTCTCGGATCCTTGCTTGTCTTTTCCCGTGTGTCAAATGGACCTACGTAAATCTCCAAGGGAGAAGGACTCGATAAGACACGTGTTTCAGACTTTCAGCACCGTGCTTGCCAGGACCTATCCATATGTGTTCCCTCCCAAAGGAGGGAATATGTCCAGGAAGGAGATACATCAGAGTGTAAAGAACATGCAAGCTACAGAATGCATGTCTCTAAACCCTTGCTCAGTGCACCTCCCTAGCTTTGGCTCCTCTGGGTTATTATTATATACAGGCAGATGCAGCCCATTCACATATCACGGTGCGTCCAGCAGAGCATGGGCACCTCGGTCTGCCCTCCCCTGGAGAAGCCCCTTGCAGCGGTACAGCCTGTGCAAGTCACATGGATACCCTGGCTCTCCCCTGTGCCATGAAAGATGTGCACATTTCAAAACCTCTTCCAGCCCTGGCTTCTCTCTTCTGTCCCACTTCTTCGAGATGACATAGACAAATGTCCCTGAAGCCCCAGGTTTGTTGTTCTTGTAGTTTTTTGCTCTTGTGGATAAAGGCAGTGGGTGGAGGACGGAGGAGCAGGCCTCCAGGGGTTTCTCCTACAACTACTGGAGCAAAACAAACAAAGAATGAGTCCACGTTAAATTAATTTCATTGATTTCCCGCCCCCCTTCCTCCTTCGAAACTCGGAGTGTGGAGATTATAATTGGGCTGTTTATTATCCTCTGCTGAGGGACCCGGCAGAACCATCTCAGGGGTCTGGAACTCCTTGCTTACATATCACCCTTCAGGACTCGATAACAGATAGTCCTTCTTTCCGGCCTGAGTCCCATTCCATTCCCTTTTATTATGTGTCCCCGCAATTCTATTACCCGCGCGTGTTCTCAGTGACTCAGACACAGTGGCTGTAGTAAGGATGGCTTTCAGAGCTCAGCTAATGATGCAGGCACTGAAGTGTCTCCACACCCAACGGCTGGCTGAATCTCAATTTAGCAGGATTTGAGACCGTGGTGGCATGCATTATGCATGAGCGAGTGCCCGACTGTGTGTACGGGTGCGTGCGACTTTGTCGGAGGCGGGTAGGGGTGCGCATTTACACCCACGACCCTGCATACTGCTGGTCATGGTGAAGAAAATGAGATGTCTGATCGTGCAGAGCGTTTTCTGGGAGATTGGCAGGAGGGAGGGGAGGGTATGTTGGTAAATATAAAAGTGCTTCTAGCCTTCACTCGGAGACATGACAGCAGAGTGGAAGAGCTGGGCTCTTGGACCGAATGGCTGGAGATCAAATCCTGCTGCGACTGCTGGCCAGCTGGATTGCCTGGTGCTAAGGCATTAAGGTTCAATGTCCTTCTCCCCATAATGGGACCATAATATGCAGGGGATTAAATGGGCTAAAATAACAGTGCTCTGAGCACTGATTGGCCACTGTTCTTAATGATTCCTACCGTTGTGGAATACAAGTTTCTGGCCCCACATCTGTCTGTAAGACCCACATACCTCCTCCATTCTGATGGATATGACTTGGTCATAGAGAATGCTAGAAACAATGGATGTAAACTCTTGTCCTGGTTCTGCCTCAGGGTCATTGGATAAACTTGGGTGGGTCCTTTCCAGATCCTGACCCCCAAACTCTTTGTCCACAGATGAGGTGTCAAAGCATATTACGTTGTGTTTCTTGGAGGAGCTGGAATCTTTATAAGTCCTCAGAAGTCTCTTCCAGAGGAGCCTGGATAAGTTGCTGAGAGTATGCCACTAGCAACTCTTTCAAGTGTGGAGTGTCAAATATAGGTTCCACCACCAAAAATAAAAGGAGGGCGGTAGGGTGGGGGAGGAGGAAGAAATCGGAAAACCATGCGCCAATAGATCATTAATATACTTGTGATTTTAATGGCCCACGATGTACAACTTCTGAAAGTAGGAAAGATAGTTGTCCTGGGAATAGAGGGCTCGTTTGGGGACAAGACATGTCTTGAAAGTGTGGAGACATTCTAAGTCTGTCCAGGCTAGAGATCTGATTTTGTAGGAGGGGGAAAGAGTTTCATGGTTAGAACCGATTTAATTTGGGACTGGGTAACTCACTTGCTTGGTGATGCTGAACAAGATTTTAAACCCTCTCTGAACCTGAATTTTTCATTTGTAAAATAGGGACGATGGATCCTCCTGCAAGGGACAATGGGGGCATTAAGTGACATAATCTATGCAATCTCACAGTGCTTCGTATGTGGTACATACTCACACCTGCTTTCTCTTCCCTTCTTCCCCATCTGAATTCTGAATTTTGTGTTTATCCCTGTTCTTCAAGGCCTGTCCTTAAGTGGATTCTATCTGCCTTCCCTGTCATTCTCCACCTTCTATGCGACCCCAGTTCTTCCTTATAAGCTCCCCACTGGTTATAATATTCCTTCCCTTGAATCCACAGGCCCCCTGGGGCAAAATCTTGTCAAGAGACTTTCAGAAAGGGAAAACCTTCACTCAGAGGACTGAGAAGTCCAAGACTGGCCCCCTGGGGCAGTGAAAAAATATGTTGGCTCAGAGTTGGGAGCTAGGAGTCTGCGATCATAACTATGTATGTTCTAAAGACTAGTGGCTCCAGTTGTGGGCCCAAAATGTAGGCCCAGAACTCTTGCCCCTAGAGGAAAAGCATCAAAGATGAAAAGAATGTAGATTTCGGGGCAAGTTATCAGGACAGGTTTTTGAGAAAACACAGTAGAGACCCAAGGTCTCAGACTGCTTCCTAACATGAGGGTAAAATCAAAAGCCAGCCCAATTTCTTCCCTTTCTGTTCCTTTATTTATTTCTTTATTTGTTCATCTTACTGCTTCTAGGAAAACCTCAGGCTAGCAGGAAAGACAAGTCTATAAAGAAATAGTGACTTTACCACTGGATGCATGCTTATCAGACATGAGTACCAAGTGCTAATGTGAAGCTAAGTCCCCTGAGCTCTGACCTTGAGGCTCATAAATTTCCTTTGAGTGGAATTAGGTCCTGGTGACTGCAGCCAAGATGAGATTGCTGGCTGGAGTCACACAACACTAGGGTAGGGCGAAGGGAGCTGGGGATGATGATTGAGAAGGAAAGCAGCCCTGGGATGGGACAACCATTTTGACCCAAGTAAACCTTTGGTTGACAGAGTCTTCAACAGGTAGCTTAAATGGCAGAAATCAGATCGCTAATTAATTGACGCCTTTGCTGACCTGAGCCATGCTGTTAGCTTGTGGCCACCTGAAATGTAGTCTTTGTGGATTTGCACTTCTCTAATTGTATCCTTCACCACTTTATCCAGCCTTGCTAGCAATCTGGGAACCTGATGCTTCAAAGTCAAGGTAATATTTCATATATTTCGTAAATATAATGACATGGACGCCAGGCCATCAGAATGGACCCTGGAGATATCAGATGGATATCAGCCCTTAGCAGCAAGAAAGATCACAGGCAAGAGTTGCAGGGGAATATGAGCACTGAGGGAGAGCCTCCCCCACCCATTGGACGGGACCAGCACCGCTGTCCATGGTCCTGAACAGTCAGTCCTTGGGGAGGCCGCCTGTCCTTCCGGTGACTATCTTAATGCCCATCCTTTTTGAAATAATATAGATATGAAAGAGATAATTTTAGATCCTGTGATTACAAGAACACTATACAATGAAGTGACTTAGATGCATTTGTTCCTTTATTCACGAACCCTGACTCTCTGCTGAAGCCTGAGCAAGGTGCTGGAAATGGAAACAGATGCTACCCATGCTCTCTTGGGGAAATCTTATGGGGAAGACAAAAGCAGAGACTAGAGGCAGTTCTGTCTGACAAGTGTTCCAGGAGTTGTTACCATCTATTATATGCTGAACACTATGCCAAGTGCTTTCAATGACCCAGCTTATTACTTCTTCACAGCCAATCTGTGAGGTAGGTGGACAGTCTCCCCATCCTACAGCTGAGAAAATGGGGACCTTGAGAGTTTACAAGTAGTGCCTTGAACCAGGTCTTTTCTAGTTTGACAAACCCACTGGCCTGCTCTCATAGTCATTGTCCTCTGCTTTTCTGTGTTATTAGATAGAATCATGAAACCAGGGGTCACCTGATACAGCCAGGCCTTCTGAGGAGGTGTCTCGGAGGTGATGCCTGAGTTGAATCTTGAAGAGTGAACGGTGCTTTTTAGGAAAGGACAGAGGAATAGATATTTCAAACAGAGAGAGCAACGGGTGAAGAAGCACAAAGCTTGAGAAGAAAGCCCATAGGAATCCAAATGGTGTGGTCCCTCTGGAGCTTGACGGTCAGTCTTTTGAGAACAGTAAAAAGGTGATCAAAGTCATGGAATGCTTGAATCTACACCCTTGAGCTCCTAATCCTTGAGCTCCTAGCAGGACATCTTAGTTGTCACATTGACTTAGGGAGGAAACTAACTTGAAGCATATGAAAGTGTTCTCGGGGGAAAACCTTCCAGCGAGCTCTTCTCAGGAACTTTTTACTGAGGAGTCACAGCTTTTCCAGAGGGAACTCATTACCACCTTGAAAAAAAGCACATGTGAGGACACCTGTATTGGGAGCAGGGAACTAACAAACTGTAAAGGAAGACAGGAGAGGGAGAGGACTAGAAACAAGGTCCCATAAGGAAATGTTTAAAGCCTAGAGTTGTTTATCCTGAGAAGCAAGCATTCAGGGAGAAAATAAGAGCTGCGATCAAGTCTCAAAGGTTGATGACAAGGTGGAGAGTAATAGGAAAGCCAAGGTCGGGAAACCTGGGGACAATTACATCACCTAGAACCTGAACCTCAGGGAAAAGGTGGGGGATAGATACTGAGCAGTTCTGTTACACTCTCCTGAGAATTAGAGTTATAGAAGGTCCTTGGATAATGTCATTTCATGCAGTGCTATTGCTTAATCATGTTGATGTGAAAAACAAAGAATCCCAGCTGATACTGAACAAAATGTTTTTCAAGGACTTATTTTCCTTCTTATACCTGGTCTCACTTCAAGTCAAAGTTTCCAAGAACCTATTGCTACATAAAGTCAGGACTTACTGTGCTCTGTGAGCCACACAGCACACAATATGGCTGCAGCTCTAATTACTGTCCTGCAGAAGATGTAAGTCAGGACAGGACCAGTCTTGTGTGGGTCTCCAGCCTCCAACCAACCCAGTCAGCCACATGTGCTGTGTAGAACTCACACTAAAATGCAGATTGACACCGATACTCCTCTCTGGTCGCCAGTTGCAGCCGAAGCCTCAGCCCTGGGAGGCGGACCTCTTGTTCTTTTCCTCTCTTTCCCCAACTCTACAGTCTGTTGGGTTGTTTTTTAAACTTAAGAATATTTGTATAAGCTTCTAACACAAACTTAGCCTTCCTTTCTCCTCTTGTATTTCAAGGACAAACTGTGATACCATCAGGCAAAAAAGGTCCTAATTTCCAAACCTTTTTCACACAAACCTGCGTGTATACCTTCTCCTGTAGAAGAAGAAGAAATGCTTCTTCTACTGCCTAATACTTACATCATCCCCTCCAATCTTTTGAGAAATATTAATGTCATTCGTTTTTACTAAAATGTCTCCCTTACCCTCAGCCTATAAATGTGTTCCTTTCTCTCATCTCCTTTCCTCCACACATTTTGAGTTTGCCTCAGCTTCCACCGTATGTCTTCCATTCACAGCCAGCCTTCTAGAAAGGGGAGTATATGCAAATGGCGCCCACGTCTTCACCTCCTACTTGCTTCTCCACCCACTGCAGCCTGGCTTTGCACCTATCACCTACAGAAATTTCTTCGAGGTTAAAGTTCTCTCTGTTCATGTTGATATCCAAAACATATTTCATTTTTCACCTCACATCAACTCTTCTCTTTGTTTGTTTAGAGCTATTGTTCTCTCTCTGTTGAAAACTTCTTTCCTGGTTTCTACATAGAGCACACTCCTGGTCTTCTCCCTAAACACATCCCAGCCTTCGAGGGGGTTGATCTTCATTGGTCCCTGCACATTCTCCACGTGCACCATATTCCAAATCTATATCCCTAGGCTGGACCTTTCTTCAAAGCTAGAATCAGGTATATATATCCAATCGCCCAAGTATAACCTGACTTGATGAGTACACTTCAGAATTGAATTCTAGACTCAGCTTTTGATAATCACCAGCATAAAGGTAATTTTTAACAAATGAGATGAGTGTATGCAGAGTACACATAGTGAAAAGAACCAGGCCTGGATACTTTAGGGGTGGGAACAAATTAATGCACCAGCCAAGGGGACAAAGGAGGAGTCTCCAGGGAGGTAAGAGGAAGAGAAAGCACAAGAGGGTGAGATGTCATGGAGTCTCTAGAACATGATTAGTAAAGAGAGTTTGGTCATCTGTCTTACCTGCTGCCCAGAAGGCACCCAAGATGAAGATGGAGACCAGGAGGAATGGCAAATTGGAGGTCATCTGGACTTCTGTGAAGCTGTGGGGGGTGTGGAATGAATGTGACAGCAGTCTGATCGGCATGGACTGAGTAAGGATGAGAGGTAAGGAGTCAGAGTTAGTGGATCACTCCTTTTCAAGGAGGAAATGCCCCAGCAAGGAGAGACAGAATGTTGGATTGGGGGAGTTTACCTCATATTCTAATTGTCTTTTTACTTGTTCACCAGTCACTAGACTGCTAAGTGCGTGAAGACAGGGGTTTGGTTTTCTTGCTTTGTTTTGATCTGTTTTCATCTTCGATAGACAGGATTTCACCAGACTGTGGGTTTGCAGTCAGGATCGGAGGGTTTTCTCTCACCTTGCCTGGCCTCACTCTTTCTCTTCTGTCTTCCTTCTTCTCCACCCTGCCTTCCTTCCCTCCAGAGTCTCCGCCTGACTCAGGCGAGGTCCTCCCCACCCTGGGAAGCCCAGAGGGCTGTCTTCCTGGCGGTTCTGGCCGCCTCTCTCACAGCAGCCTCCGAGCACCACTCGCTGGAGCTTCTGTCCTTCTGTGGAGCTGGGGACAGAAAGGCCAGACAAAAGGCCCGTGTGTTGTCCACATGTCCCTGGAGCGGCCTCGTGGCCTCTGCCTCTGGAGCTGCCCAGCTCACAGACTCAGTGTTGTCTTGTTACTGTGCCGCTGGGAACCGTCAGCTCCCCCCACCCCCATTCCTAGCGTGCTCCCTCGTTTGAGGTGTTCTGTCAGGCTGCACACGCCTGGAGAGCAGGGGTGCCGAGTTCCACGGAATATCTCTTAGAGCACCCCCTCCAGGCTGTCTCTGGGTGCTGCTTAATTAAACCCAATCTCCCTCGCCTCCTCCAAGCCAGCCCTGTCTCCTTGCAGGGAGACAAGTCTGGGAGTCAGTGGGCAGAGAGCTCAGAGTCGATGTGTCCTGGGGCCTGGGGAGGGGCGGAGCTGGCAGGTGCAGGGAGAGGGGTGCCAGCTGCATCAGCCGCATACCTGGTCCTCCTTCTCATTTACCTGTGGGTCACCTACAGTGTGTGTGTGTCTGTGTGTGTGTGCACGCGTGTGCCCAACCGTCTGGAGACGTGGAAGGACACCCTTCCACTGTGTATATGAGTGTTGTTAAATCACAAAAATCCAACTGCGTTCATCTGACAGACCCACTTGGCTGACCTGAAGGAGCCATGAAGGGGCAGCGCCCCATCGAGAGCACAGAAAGGTGCTCTGAAAAGATGTACGGAGTGAAAGGTTTCTGTAGGCAGCAAGAGTGCGAGGGAAGGGAGGAGGGAATCACTCAGGCTGAGGTAAGCTACCTCTGGGGAATAGTCAGACCCATGGCTCTTGTGACAGATGCTCTCATATTCCTTTGGGGACTGAAAACATGAGCTTATTGGTGCTGCCCAGAAAATTCCATCCTGATCAGTTATTCCTGGAAAGGTTGGCATTGCAGGGGGTGTGGGAGTCACAGATTAGAGGTTAAGTCATGATGGACTTGACACAAACGCCGCCATTTTGGACCGGTCCTTTTCTTTCTGGCAGTGTGGACATGTGGAATTGGGCACATTGGGTGTTTATGTGAATGTGGGGCGTGAGTGTGTAAGTGGGAGAGTTGGAGTGTACGTGAGGATGGACGTGTCTGCTGTGTCATTGTGGATGTGGGATTTGTGTGTTTGTGCGTTTAGCGCACGTGTTGGAGTCAGAGGGATGACATTGAGTCCAGTTGGGTCAACATATCTGTCCAGATCCCTCTTCATTTGAATTAACTATCACCAGTGACCATTGACTGAATTCTGCCATATCTTTACACTCTGTTTTAAGGGCCTTACATATGTTTTATTTAATATTTATTAGCTAGCCTCATTAATAGGTACCATCAGTCCCCTCTCCTCTAAGTAGAAAGGGAAAATTATTTGCCCAAGACCACATCACTTTTATTCCCTCTTTCCCCATAAAATTAACATCTATCTCTGTAGACAATCTAAGCAACATTTTTTTAAAGATGTTAAACATCTCCTGATGTCTCTTCTGTGTGCGACCACCTTCACAGTTCAGTGAGCCTCCTTCCAAATGTCCCCTCTGCTTGTCAGCACATATTATATATAGAAAATTTCATAGAACTCGGATGGCACAGTATAGACTTGTCATTTTTTGCCCTTAAAATAATAGCCCCTGGAGATCTTTATCGTTTAATTTCTAAAGATCAGCAGTATGGTTTGCCTACACAGTATTCTATAATCTGGTCTTGTAATTTACTTAATCAATCCCCCACTGATAGACATGCAGACAGTCTCCAGCTTTGCGCTGCCATAAACTGTTTTGATCGGCAGCTCTGTAAACACAGCTGTGAACCTTAGACAGACTGGCTCCTTTGGGGAAACACAAAGAGCAGAACCTCTTGGGCAAGAGGGTTGCATATTTAACTGTTGGTACTCAAAACCACAGAGCCTCAAGAAAGGTCAAAGCAACTTACACATCAAGTCCCTGATGGAATGACTTAGCCAGGCACAGTGCTGGCCAGAGGGAAGGCAGCTGGTGTTGTCTGGAGCCCAGACTGAAGCCCTAACACTGCTGTGGGGAGGGGGCTTTGGGCTGTCCCTGGGCCTTGGCTGGTCTAGGACCCAGGGGCCAGGAGGAATATAAAGGTCCCCTGCAGGTGCCTGCAAGACTGCTGCAGAGTGAGCAGGGAATGGCGCCTTCCGTGTAAGAAAAGGCCCATTCCACTGCTCAACCACATCAGAGGAGGCTCTCAGGTGGAGCCTGGCCTCAGCTCATAAGGAACCTTGCTGTCTTGGTCCTCCAATTGGTCATTAGCCAGCGTGCTGTAGAGTTATCTGCATTTCACACTGTCTCTTCAGGATAAAGAGAATCGTTTCCCCCCAACCAAAAAAAAAACAAAACAAAAAAAACAACAGCAGAGGGACAAGGCAGACAGCTGGAGGGGTGCTCCCCGCACACAGAGAGAGAAGGGCCTGGCAGAAGACTTGAGGATCCGAGTGGTGCTTGCTTATTAGACCATTATTGTTTTTTTTTAAACTTAGACTGCTCTCAACCTGCATTTAAAATACCAGGGAGCAGTAAAAATGCTCAGATGTTGGAACTCACAGAAAGGTAGGGAGATAATTATATCAGAAA
>RJWH01002344.1:76078-100671 GCA_004363575.1 Solenodon paradoxus
GGGCACTGGGGGCATGAGGGACATGGGGGGCACTATTAGATACTGGTGTGGGTGTGGTATCTTATCACATATTTGATGAAGAGTGAGCCTGTCTTCTAAACACATTGTTTTGTAAATCAATTACCTCAATTAAAAAACAAAACAAAACAAAGGGATCAAATTCTAACCCCAAGGGATCCTCAGTAAAAGCTCCAGTCTTATTCCCCTTCCAAAGGACTCCCTCTTTAGTTAACCTGGTCTGTTTCTATTGTTATGTGGCTGTTTCTCTCCCTCAGCCCCACCCCAGGCCTGGTACCTTGCTTCTGTGTGTTATAAAAGAGGAAACTAGGTGTCCCTACCTGGTGGGTCACCTAGCAGTGGACTGGGCATGATCCATACACATCTCAAGGTCCCCAGTTCAAGCTCCAGGGCCAGGGAAAAAAATGCAAGATGAACAAGTAAATAAAATGAATAAAATGCTTCTTCCTCTTCTCTACTCTCCTTCATTCCTATCTGTACCTTTTCTTTGAAAAAAGAAAAAGAACATATTGAATGTTGTCCGTGAGCCACATACGGAGAGCCACTTCCTTTGCCTGTCAGATCCTGTTTAGTACTTTCTAGAACCCTGACATCTGGGCTTTCAAAGTCCCACTTTACATGTGAGTGGAGTTTTGCCCGGGGTAGCACCACAGATCATTGCCAGTTAGGATGAGATAAGAATCCAGGCCCACCCGCCAGCTTCCACACTGGCAAACACATGCACAGGGGGTGTTTTCATCTCAGCCCGGTGGGTATTTTCTTGCCTGTTTATAGGAAGATTGAGTGATGAGCTTTACCTGGAGAAGTTGAAATTCAGGATTTTTGAAGTTGGCCTCGAGCAGCCCTGAGCTGCCGTGTAACCCAGGAAACAGGGGGGTGGGTCTTGATCACAGAGGCTCCTGCAGTAAAACACAGTAGGGCCGCTGACCGCTGGGCGCCTGGGGGGAACTGCCCACCCCGAGGGCATGCACGTCTCCAAATCACTGCACTTGGGGGCAGATTTACACTCATTTCCAAAAAGGAAAAGGAGAAAAGAAGTATACCTTATAAATTTATGGCTGATATCTGTGTGTGTGTGTGTGTGTGTGTGTGTGTGTGTGTGTGTGTGTGTCTGTGTTAGGGGGAGGTTTGGAATAGTCCAGGAAGACAAATCTCAGTCATGTGTGTCCAAAGTCAAAGCAATACCGAGCACCGACTGCATGTCCAGTGCCCCGATAAGAGCAAGGCCGACTCCATCCTTGACCAGCGAGAGTAGACATTCTGGGGACAGAGACAGTCCCTGAACCCTTGAGTATCAGGGGTCTTCAGAGAAGGAAGAAATTGGCTCTTTATGGGAGCACCAGGGTGAGCTAAAGAGAGAATGGACTTTGCAATAAAGGCCTTATGGAATTGAGGCAGTTTTCATTCTGTGTCTTTGGGCAAGAGCTCCAATTTCTCCAAGTCTCTGTTTCCTCTTCTAAAGGGAGACTGAAAACAAAATCCCTTCTTCATAGCGTTGCAATCATTGAGTAAGTCGATACGCCTAAAGTACCAACTGTACCAGCTGTGGGTCATGCATGGGCTGTGGGTTTTCCCGGCGTGTCTGGGGACCTCTGCGGGAACGGCAGGGCTTTCTCAGAACAGCCTTGCTCAGTGATCTGTGGCGAAGGTGCCTGACAGGACCTCCCAATCTGGATCTGCTTCAGGATGGTGCCATGATGACAGATCGGGGTGGGTCTCGACTTCCCAAGGTGCCCCAGCGTGAAGTCAGGACCATGGTGTTGTGAATTCAAAGAGTGAAGTCAGACTCAAGCAAGCTCCAGAGTGAGATTTATTTAGAGAAGGAAGGAAGCTCCCCATTCAGAGAAGAGGGAGAGGGGTCCTAAGAGGGTGCGTGTGAGGCTTTGAGGCTCAGGGTTTTTAAGGAATAGTTATAAGGAGGAGTCCTTTGGGTCATTCAGTGTTTTTAACCAGTCAAGGGAAGGGCATCCCTAAGGGGGTTTTGCATTCTTCTTCCTTATCTGGCGTGTGAGCAGGCCATGCCCATGGTATTTCTTCAATGAAAAATTCCAGTGGGGTCGTACTGTTATCAGGGTCTGCTTTTGCCTACCTGTTGACTTCTAATTAACAGCCTACCTCAGCACACAGGTCAGCACACTTTTCCCTTCAAGGCACAGTTTGCAAATATCTTCATCTTGGCCACTGGGTGATCTTGGCTTAAGTTACCAATCTGTCGTTGTCATGCAACATCAGCCCTGGACTCTATTCAGATGATTCCATGCTCACCATCCGTCGTGGCTGGGAGGCGCGTTCCCATAAAAGCTCATGAATACTGTTGCATATCCTGTCATTTCTACATGTCATACAAAACACAGTCTCTTCTTGATTTTTACCCCCAGCCCTTTAAGAAGGTGAAAAACATTCTTAGCTCATGGTCTGAACAAACAGAGGACTGGATAAAGCCAATGGTCGTTGGCCAATCATTAAACTAAACTATGGGGCTCATGCAGGTGCTTGGTAGGTGAGTTCATAGCCACTTTCCGTTGAAGTTGCTGAAGATGGATGTTTTTCAAAGCACAAGGACACCTGCCACCACAGAGCCTTCCTAGGGGCCTTGCAAAAATAGACAGAGAATAATCCCCCGCCCCCACACCCCATTTCAGAGATGAGAAACTGAAGCACAGATGGGGGGACTTTCCAAGCTCACAGCAGGGAGTGGCAAACTCTGATTTGTCACAACTTCCTGTTTCCGGATGGTGATGGGAATGAAGAACCAATCGAGTGAAGTAATGGTTAGATGCCATAGCACTGCTGTAATGAAATGGCTGATAACTAATATTTCCACCATGCCTCGGACCTTGAAGTTCCCTTTGATGCACCTTATCTCATTTGTTGCTCACTGAAATCCATGAAGGGGGTCTCATTTGTAGCCCCTGATGTTCGCATGCCTGCATCTGCAGGGGTATGCCCAGCCCCAGAACAAACCCTTCAGAATATGGCAGGAGGACCAGGTGCCCCTTCCTCACCTGAGTCTTCATTCTGAGTCCATTCCTCCTGCTGCAGCCAGAGCGAGCGCCGTGAAACGCAGATCTGCTCACATGACCACTCTGCTCACACGCGTGGGTCTGGGATGAGGCTCCGCATGCCGATGCTCGCGCTCATGCTGCCTTCCCGCTTCCTCCAGCACTGCGCCTGCCCTTGCCTCGCCTGCTGCAGCCCAGTTTGCCTGTTTTGATTCTGTGAGTTGCCTGACTGTGCACATGCTGGTCCCTGTACCTGGAATGTTTTTCTAATTTCTCTGCCTAAAACATGCTATTCCACTCTTGTTTTAATCAGGGATCTGTCATCTTCCCCTCTGGAGTTTGTTCTAGAAAGGTTGGGTGGTTCTTCTCTGCTCTAGTCTCTGTCAGAACCCTCCTTCATTTGGGGGGCCTGTTCCCAAGATGGTCTCCCTGGCAGAGTGAGTGCCCAACACACAGTAGGTTCTTCGTGAATAGATCTTTTTTCAAGGGAGGAAGGAAGGGAAGGAAGGAAGGGAGGGAGGAAGGGAGGGAGGAAAGGAGCAGGGGAGGAAGGGAGGAAGGAAAGAGGGAAGGGAGGGAGAATATTTATTTTTATTTTGGGTTTTTATCCCAACCCTGGGTCGAGACCCCAGGCCCTTGGGTTTTGCCTGGCTTGCCTGCCAGCATCTCAACCACCTGAGCCGCGAGGGCGAATAGGCATTTAATAATTCAGGGAATGCATGAAGACATGCGCTTCCTGAGGGCAAGGGATGGCTTCTTCTTCTGTGTCCCCGGAGCCTAGGCTCAGGCCTAGCACATAGTCAATGTTTTTGGAGTCACTAAATGGACGGGCAGCGGGTATATACAGGGGCAGGCAGGCAGGCTGACTGGTGACAAAGCCCACCAGGGCCACAGGTCAAGTCTGAAGGTCAGGGACATAGTGTTTCCCAGGGCACCGTGTACAGTGGCACCAGCCCGACTCCCGGATCCCAGAAACCATTCCCTCGTCTCCTCTCTCCTCTCCCTGAAAATTGCTGAGGAGCTCCCTTTCCCACCTCCGCTTCCTCCCTCCCCCCACCCTCCAGAGTAGGTTTGGTGTTCCCTCAGATGTTTGTATTCTCCACAGCTGATGAAAATATTCATTATCTTGTTAGCAGCAGCGGGAAGGAAGTGCAGATTTGCATTTTCCCAGCTAATCAGGGTGGCACCGGCAGAGCCTGTCACCCAGGCCTGTTCCCTGCCACCCCACTCCCTTCTGCAGGCCTGGAAGGGGGTCCCCACCTTGCAGACTCTGCCTCTCTCCCCTCCCCCTGCTTCAAGAACAATCTAGAAGGGATCAAAGGGCAGCTTGGAGGCCCAGCCTGGCTGTGCCTGGAGCCACATCAGTTCCCCAAAGACAGTTTCTGTGTCCCTTCCCTGCTCCCCACCCTCCCACGGCTCCCCACTGTCCATTGGTTTGAAGGGCTCTTACCTCCTAAGGTTAGGCTTTTCATCTGTGTTAGTTTTGTCCGTCACAACACACTTGCAAAGTCATGAGCTCTTTCCATGCTAGCTAAGGCTAAGAATGGTGTTTCCATCACTGGATCCTGTGTGAGAGGCAGTGGGCACAGGGTGATGTCCCCCATATCGTGTCGCCACAAGACGAGGCCCCCAGAGCTGCCCCTCCCCTTGAAACGCAGCCTCCCTCTGCCTCATGCGGAGCCTGTCTTAGAGCAGGCTCTGTCCGGCCTGGAGCAGAACTGTGGCTGCAGGTTGCCTGGGGATCCCCATCCTGGTGAGCTAAGGTGCCTTTGCAGTGACTGAGACACTCAGAGTGGGACACAAGAGCCTTGTGCACTGAGCATGTGCACGTCTTCAGCCGTAATAATGGGCATAATCATTGTGCCCCTTTGTCTTCTATTGTGTTGAGCCCCTAAGTGGGTCCCAGTGGCTCTTCTCATGCACTTAGTGAGGCATCAGCCTCCCGTCCATTTCGTGTCTGATTGATGAGAAAGCAGAGCCAGAAAAATGAGACGAGAAGGTGAGAGAGAGCGCATCAGTGTCACACATTAAACAGACATGTAAATAACAGGCCCAAGGTTACTCAGCCAGCCTTCCAGTCATTTCATAAACACATGTCAAGCGTTTTTATGTGTCAGGTACCATTCTGGATGTTGGTAAATGATCAGTTAACAAGACAGATAAACCCTTGCCCTCATCAAGCTAGCCTTCTGGGAAGGGATGGGGCTGCAGATGCAGCCGAGAGAAAACTGGCAAATAATTCTGGTGCTGGTACGGGGAAGGAAGGAAAATAAGGCAGAGTAAAGAAGTGGGAAGCAGTCTTCATGCAAGGCAGTCAAGGCAGACTTCTTGGAGGAGGTAACAGTAAACAGAGGCCTGAAGATGTGAAGGGTGAGCACTCTGCAAGTGGAGAGAAACAGCATAGCAGACAGGGAATGGTAGCTCCCCAGTCAACTCAAGGACCATTAGGCTAACGGGCCCTGGAGGCCAAGGAAGCACAGTTCTAACATCAGTTCTAATGTACCTTCCTTGTAAAGCTGTTGTGAGATTTTAGGGGATAATGTTTATAAGATTCTTTATATTATATCCACTAAATAAATTGATGATGACTGCTATATAGGGCTCACAGTCTAGAACATCGTGGTTTTTCTCACACCTACTTCTGCTCCTTTGGCACATGCCGAGCACACAGTAGGGGCTGTGATTGGTGGTAAGTGGACCGTGGTTCATTTATTCCACACTTTTTTGCTTGCTTGTCCTCTGGGCGAGGCACCGTGCTGGGCACTAGCGGGAGAGACATGAGCAAGACAAGCACTGGTCCTGCTCCTGAGGAACCCCTGCTCCAGTCGCCTGAGGCTGCAAGTTCTCCAGCCCTCAGCTGTCCGCTGACCACAGAGAATGCTCCCAGGCCACAGCTGCCAACAGAGCCCTTGCGTATGAATCAGAAAACGGAGCTTGTCTGACCAGGCACGTGCCTGCATGAGCACTGAGCCTGGCTTGTAGAGAAGGCTGGATTTCAGCCTCTCCGCATGGCACAATCTGAAAAGCATATGTGGGAGGCCCAGAGAGCTCCCTACCGGCCAAGACTCTTCTGTGGACATTAGTCAAAGCATCCCCGACTTGCTCCTAAGAGAGTGCACTCTGTCTCCTTTATTATACCAGTGACCCCCGGGAGCTGGCGCACGTCTGACCTGTGACCCTGTAGCATTGAGCATGGTGCCCGCCCACACTGTCCAGGAGCTCATGCAGGATGCACTACAAACCGCTCCTCACGCCAGCCTTCCCTCCTCTCCCAGTACGTTTCCCCAGTTTCTCATTATTCACAGCAGTGGCCACAGTATTTCCTGAGTGCTGAGCACACTCCGGACACTCTTCAAAACGACCAGCGTGTTATTTCTTTTACTCCCCAAGCAACCTCATAAGGGAGGTGATTCTTTTGTGCTCATTTTACAGATGAGAAAACTGAGGTGCAATGGGAGGACTGAACTAGAAGCTGCTCTCTATGACTTCTTTTATGATCAACGTTCAGTGGCTCTCAGATTCTGTCAGCCATTGATTCCCCGGCTCTCACTGAAGACCTGGCATTATATCAGGGCCATAGGCGATACATGTGTTTGATCTCATGTAAGCCGGATAACATGGTAGAATGCAGCTTTTAGGGTTGGAAGCAAAGATTCAGAAGGGTACGTTCATTCATTCGGTCAATCAGCCTTCTTTACTGGACTCAATTCCATGTCCCATGTGCCAGGAAGGCAGAGTTCTGAGCAGTAACCAAGGAGGGAAGGAAGGGCAGTGGGTGACCAAAGAATGAACCCTCCTTTGTACCATGTAAGGAGTTCAGCCTCTTTCTGAGGTTGTTTGCCAACATACACAGATGGCGGCCTTGTGGCATGATGTCCCAGCCTTGATACAGCCACCATAAAATCCCCGTCCTCAGCTGGGCAAAGGGCCCTGTCCAGACTCTGGACCCTCTGCCATCCACACATCCCATTCCATGATCCCTGTCCTGCTCTGTGACCCCTATTCTCACCCCGCTCCCGGGGGACCAGGAGCATCCCATGGCTTCAGTAATAAAGTTTGCACATGCCAAAAAGAAAAATAGCATCACAGATGCGATCGCAAATTTTAGCTAATTAACCATATGGTCTGGATGGCTGACAGAGCGGGCAGGCACTCTGGGTAAGTGCTGGTTTCCTGGTTTCCTGTGGGGAGGAGGACTCTTAGGTGTGTCGTCAAATTCTCTAACACAAGGGCACAGAGACTCAGGGCTTCCCACCACCTGCTTGGAGTCCCCCCCATCTGTCTCCTTAGGTGCTAACCTGGGGAAGACAGTCCCCAAAAGACAGAAGGAGGAAGTCTGGCCTTAGGGACAGGAAACACCTGTACCCAGTTCAGGAGGCACCGCAGGTAAGAAGGCTCTATTTGGGGTGTGGAATTTAGAGAGACAGGCCTACCAGGTGAGATGATGTGGCCTGGCCGTCAACATACTGAAAGTCAGGACTCGCTTAGAACTGTCACTCATTAGCTCTGTGACCTTGGATAAGTTGCTTAGCATCTCTGAGGTTCAGTCATTTAGCAGCCCCTCAAGTGCCACGTGGCAGAGCTGGAGCTAATGAGTCAGGACGTTTTGATTGGACGTGTCTGAGACAGTCAGTGACAGCGATGACTGAGAGGGAAGTAGCTGGTACAAATCATTGAGCTGGTTTACAAAGTTCCTTATTGGCTGAGAAGAAGAAATGAGGGGGACTCATAATACTTGGAGACTCTAATATAGTTTATAGCAATAGTTACTGCTACTCAGGACATTTATTACAGAAAATATGTTCTTCATTTGACTTACATTATTTAAAATCTTCACAACAATGCTAGACATTTGTTAATTTGACCCTTATTCAATGATAGGAAATTGAGGTTTAGGTAAGTTACATAATGTGCCCAAAATCACTCAGACGAATACATTTTTGGAGTGAGGATTCACACTTACTTCTGGCTGACACCAAAGCATGTGCTCTGACTAATTCCTAGAAACGTAGGTCATGGACGATGACGCTCTTATTTTCATAGGACAGTGGTTAAGTGACTCTCTGGCTCCTGCTTGAGAGCTGTATGGTCATGGAGGAGCGGGTCTGAAGACCAAACTAAACTAAAAATGGTTTTTATCTGAGAAATGGGTGTATTCATGGCATATGGCGGCTATACAAATCAACACAAACTTTATGGTTAAAGCACCATAACTATTCTCTCACCATTCTGGAAGCCAGAAATCCAAACTGTCATGGGGCTGAAATCAAAGCTTTGGGAGTACTTCCTTCTGGCAACTTCTCTGTTTCTTGTCTCCTCCAACTGCTGTCATTCCTTGGCTGGTGGCTCCATCACCCCAATCTCTCCTCCCATCTCTTCATCAGCTTCTACTCCCCCTGTATGCATGTACCTCCACTTCCTTATAGGGGCTCATGTGAGGACACTTAGGATGCACCCTAATAATTCAGGATAATACCCCGCTTTTAAGACCTTAATATAATGTGGTCAGCGTGGTTCAGTTAGAGGATTGCTCCTCTGAGAAGTCTATTTTGCCATGTAAAGTGTGTGAGTTTGCTGGAGCTACCATGACATATCATTGACAGTGTGACTCAAATCAAAAAAAAAAATGCTCTCACAGTTGTGGAGGCTGGAAGAAGTCCAAGATCAGGGTGTCAACAGGGTTAGTTTCTTCTGAGAACTCACGCCTTTGCTGGTAGTTTCCTGTTAGCGAGTCATCCCTCCATCTCTCTGCTGCATTTCTCTCTGAAGTGCTGATAACCACGGGTTTTCACACTGTCTCCACCGCTTTGCCATTTCCAGACTATCTCATGGCTGCAGTCATGCAGTGTGGAGCTTTTTCTGCCTGGCTTCTTTCACATATCCATGTATGTTTTAAGTTCTTCCATAGCTTTTTGTAGTTCGGTAGCCCATTTAATTTCAGGCCGAAACATATCCCATGGTATGGCTGTATCCCTTTCAGTTTATCCAGTCACCTTTGACTTATAACTGGCTTGCCTGGGTCCAGAGTTTGTCACAAATGAATAGTCTCCACAAACATCCCTGTATGGGGTTCGGATAAACATACACTTCCCATTCACTTGAGTAAACATCCAGGGGCCTAATCGCTGACTTGCGCAGTAAGATTATGTTTGGCTTTGTACAAATAAATAAATAAATACCAAGCTGCCTTCAAGTGGCTGTGGGACTTTGCACTTCCAGCAGGATGCACCCTCCCTGTTCTGCATCCTCACTCACACTGGCTATCATTCGTGGCTTGGGTTTTAGCTCTTCCTAGAGTTGTGCGGTGGTGTTTCAGTGTTTGATGTGTGACTCCAGAATTACATGCCGTGCTATGCAGCTAATCAAATGCTCATTTGCTCTCTGGAGACCTTCTTTGGTGAAGTGTCTGTCCAGCTTCTTTGGTGAAGTTTTCGTTAACCAGGGCATTATAAGTGTCCTTTATATATTGGGGGAAACAAGTCTTTTATCAGCTATGTGATTTGCAAATATCATCTCCCAATTTGTGGCTTGATTTTTCTTCTTTTGACGGTGTTATTCCCAGAGCAGACACCTCTAGTTTTAATAAAGCCTGCCTTATCTGTCATTTTTCTTTTTTGCATCATGCTTTTGGTGTTGTATCTAAAAATGTATCACCAAACACAAGACCACCATGACTGTACTTATCTTCTAGAAGTTTTATAAGTTTCTGTTGTTACCGTCTACAAGTTTTCATTTCGTGGTTGACATTGAGATCTGTGATCCTTGTGAGGTCTTTGTGTTTGTGCGTGTCAGTAACAAAGTTGGTGTCTACATTCTTTTTCCTGATATTCCTGTCTAGTTGTCCCAGCACCATTTGTTGAAAAGACTCTCATTTTCCATTGGATTTCCTTTGCTCCTTTGTCAAAGGCTAGTTGACTAGATATATGTAGGACTGTTTCTGGACTTTGTGGTCTAGTCCGTTGAGCTCTTTGTCTAACCTTTCACCAGTAACACCCTGTCTTGATCACTGTAACATAGAGGTCCAAAAATTGGGGAATGCCAGTTCTCTGACTTTGTGTTTCTCCTTCAATTTTGCACATGTTATTCGTGGTCTTTTGCCTTTCCAGATAACATTTTAAAGTGAGTTTGTTGATCTCTGCCAAATAACTTACTAGGGTTTTGATGGAAATCACATTGAGTCTAGAGAACAAAATGGGAAGCACTGACATTTTAACAATATTGAACACAATATGAGCTATCTCTCCATTTAGTTAGGCCTTTGATTTCTTTTATCAGTGTTTTATAGTGCATATTTTGTTAGATTAATTCCTAAGTGTCTCTCTCTCTCTCTCTCTCTCTCTCTCTCTCGTTATTGCCACTATAAATGGTGTTGTGCTCTTAATTGCAAATTCCAGTTGTTCATTGCTGGCATATAGTAAAGCAATTGACTCTTGTATATTAACCTTGTATCCTGCAACCTTGCCGTGATCGCTTACTCATTCCAGGAGACTTTTTATGGTGATGGTGGTGGTAAATTCTTGGAGATTTTCTACTGTGTATTATTTTTTTTAACCTGAATCACATTCCTAATTAATGATAGTTCTAAGTGACAGGTGCTATGCTACGTGCATTACGTCATTTAATTATTCAATTAAAATTACTAATATTATTAGTTTGTCTCCATTACAAATGAGGACATTGTAACTTAGGAAGTTGTGCCAACTTACCCAGAGTTCAAAAGACAGAGGCAAACCTTAACCTTGGCCTTTCTTGCTAGGAAAGAAATAATACCCAGATCAGTAGTAGCTACCACATCATTAAATATATACTAGACTATTTATATTCATGGTTCCTTTTGATCCTCACAATTAAGTCTATACAACTAGGTGTATTCTGCTCTTCATTTTACAAAGGAATGTAAACAAGTTACTCAGGATCCCACATCTAGAAGGAGGTGGAGTTTAAGAGTATACTCAAGGAATGTGGGCTGAGTCATTTCAGACCTGAGCTCAGCAACACCACAGGATGGTGTGTGTTGTCTTATCTAGTCACTAATGAGGTTGGATGCTAGATTCAAGGTCTGAGAAGCTGCATTCAACACCAAAATGTGATGTCCAATTTGGAAAGCATCACGATTGTTTTCCTGAATTGGATTTTTGTTTTTCTGGGGTTCTTTTGAAGTTTTGATGTCCATTGGTTTTAAAGAGCACTTCAGAAGGATTTCCAAATGTCCTCTTCACAGTAGGCACATGTCACCTCCGTTATGTTGTAAACTGGCGAGTGTCTACGCGAGTTGGATTCTGGGTTTGGCTGTAAGTGATGTCAGATCAGTCGGAATTGAACACACACAGAAGGGCTGTGAGAGACGGTCAGGGTTCCTCATTAGCTCAGAGTTACAGAAAGCGTCTGCAAATATTGCTGCCTCTCTGTCGCCTTTGGGTGTTTTCTTCTTCTGTCGCTAATGACTTATAAAAAGAGAGAAAGGACACAGAGAGAGAGTATGAACAAGAAAGCAATTGCTATTAGATTTTCTTCTACTACAGCATGTTTCTCATTTTGCAAAGCTCATTAGAGGTGACTATTGGAAAGACTTCCAAGGCGCCCCAGGGAGACTGGGAAAAACAAAAGGGAAGAAGACACTCAGAGATGTGACCCCAACCACAGAAAAATCCACCTGAGCTGGTTGTCCCTGGGCCATGCATTCAGGTTCTAAAGTGTCTCATGGCTTGGTTTAAAATGTAAACCATTTTAAAATAAAAAAGAAAATGTTCTCTCTCTCCAGCTCCTATGAGGAAATGAAATGATTATAAATGCATCGATGCCGTGTGGTCAGTTATAATGGGACTTTGAGTTTTTTTTCCTTACCTGTTACTTTTAGTGAGCAGATTTGAAATATCCTTTTTTCCTTTAATTTAGTGTCCAACCTACTGGAGGTTCAATTTCACACACATTTTTGAGCATCTTCTATGTGCGTAACGCCTTGTGGGGAGCTGAAGACGGAGAGAGAAGTTAGTCTCAACTCCCACCGAGGGGAAAATCAACACCTACCCCCAATTACAGCGAGGCAGGTAGAGAGGTTTTGTGCCCTGGGTACTGGGGTCATTGCCATTAGCATTAATCACTCCAGTGGAGGTCAGGAGTAGGGTCTGTGGTTAGGAAAGACTCAAATCCACTGAACAAATAATAGGCTCCCATGATATGAAGAAAAGAATTCCAAATTAGTAGCCACCTGTCCTGGGTTCTCATTACAGCTCTGCCACATGGCTGAGACAAACTGTGGATGCTGTCTGGAAAGGGAATTTAAAAAAAAAAAAAGAATTTGAGGTCCATTCCTGCACTAAAATCTGCATCCATCTTATTCCTAATCAAGACAAGCTGGCTTTGAAACATTAAATAAAACTGCTAGAGCATTCCGTCTCCTCCATAGCATCTACTAAGAGCCCAGTCTTCTTAGGCATCTGCTAACCAATTCACAGGACAGGCTCTTTCCATCCTTACAGAATTATGTGAGGCAAGGTTAATTAGATTCCTCATTTCTCTGATGAGCTACCAAAGGCCCAGAATAGGTTCCAAGTTCGTGGAACCGTGGAGGGTGGAACCCATATGTAAATCCAAGTGTGTCTGGCAACAAAGACTGCTTTAACCCAAGTAAGAAAGGGACCACAAAGTGCCCATGAGAACAGGGACCCCCATCTTGGGACTGTCCTCGAAGCCCCCTGTGCGAGAGCCATTCCGGGACATCTCAGTTAGCACAGGAGCGAGCCTGGCACTGAAGAGTCCCCCAGAGCTGGCAGGTGACTCGCTCCAGACCACACAGCAAGTTAGTGGCAGAACCGCACTACCTGGCTCCCTGTCCAGGGCAGCAATGAGGGGGCCTGACCGGCGGTGAGGACATCCACCAGGATGCAGGGAGAGTCTGTGGGCCAGCCATGGTCTCATGTTCTGGGTGCTTTTGTGCACTAACTCTGTGTCTGTGGCTGAGTTGCCTCCTTGAGACACAGACTTGATGGTGGCATGGGGTGGAGGGGCCTGAGAACAGATGGCGCCCTGAACCAGATCTTCATGGGACTTGAATTTTTTTTTTTTTAAGCAATGGTACAGGCAGGAATGAAGGCGAGCAGACAGACAGGAAGAGAGAGGAAGAGGAAGCATTTTATTTTATTTGGTTGTTTATCTTGGTTGTTTCTCCCCAGCCCTGTAACACAAACTAAACTAAACCTGGGTCCTTGGAATGTATGTGGACTTTGCTCAACCAGAGGTGGCAGACCTAACTATTACTCCACCGGTGGAGGGGGGTGCCCCTCTTTATTTTCTTATTTTTTTTAATTATTTGTGAAGGAACATTGCAGGAGGGCGGTCCATAGGTTTAAGGTGTGCGCCATATTAAATCCATGTCTGTGTATATTAAACTAAGCTCACTGCCATTTTGGTTCTTCCTTCCGTATGCAGTTGATCCCCACCACCCGCTTTATCCTGCCCTCTTTTTCTTCCTGTAGCCGCTAATTGGCTTTTATTAACTAAAAGTCTTTACTGTTCATTTCGTTTGTTTTTTTCTGTGACCTCAGGTGTCAAACCTGGATCCTTGGGTCTGCGCCTTAGCCGCCTCTGCCACCTATTTTTGTTTGATTTAGTTTCTTTCTATGCTTGTTTTCTCTCTAGACCCCATATGCATGATACCATGTGACATGTTATCTTTCTCCCTGTGACTTATCTCACTCAGCATAATCCCCTCTAGGTGCATCCATGTTGCTGTAAATGGCAGGATTTCCTCTTTTTTTGAAAACTGAGTAGTATTCCATTGTGCGTACCAGTGCGTGTGCGCGTCTTCTCTATCCACGCACTGTTTTGAAAGATACAGAGGGTGCAGCTCTGTCCTTGACTGTGATAAAAGCAGCAGCAAGAAGCCTCAGGGATTGAGGGGGACACGTGGGAGCTGGCACACCGGTCCATGCTGGATGGGGGTCTGGGTCGAGCGGCCGAGCACTGCTCCTCTGTCAGAGGACTGAACCTCCACCTGGGACCGAGAACTCTTCCCTCGGCGCCTGGGGTGCGTGTGTGGAGACAAGCTTGACACCTGCATCTTGTCCCGCTGCATCTGACAGTGTGGCCTGATGCCAGGTTAGTTTTCTTCTTCAGATCTCATTAGAGCATCTGAAAAACAGAGCTCATGATGGTCCTGGGTAGGGAAGATGCAGAGATTGGACCCAGTGGTAATGAACGCTCCCCAACCCCAGCTCTAAAGGGTCATGTCGGGGTCTCGGAGCCTTGGATTTCTTCCCCAGAGAACTAGGGGGAAAAGTCCCAAACAGGCTCCAGAGAGACCCCAGTGACAGCAGCTCGGCTTGTTCCCGCTGTTAGGACAGGAGGAGGACTCCTGGTGCTGACACACACTGGCAGGGAGATGGAGGGCAGGGTGGCCGAGGAGAAGATAATGTTTCTCTAGCCTGTAATTTCTTTCAATTTCAGGGATCGCAATTACGGGGCCAGAGTTAGTAACAGCCATGCCTGGAATGCTTAAGTGACTCCGGTGCCACTGGTGGAAGCGGTTTTGCATGTAGAGAGGAAGGCCTGTGCGATGTGATGGGTAATGCAGTCTTCGTGTGTGTGTGTGTGCGTGTGCGTGTGTGTATGTGCGCGTGTGTGCGTCCATACACACCGCTTGGGACAGGAGTGCGTGTGGGAGAGGGGAGCCCTGGTTTAACTGCATCCGTGATGCAGGGCACCAGTCTCAGCTCTTGGAGCCTCAGTTTCCTCATCCCATCTCTTCAGGATCACTGAGAAGTGATTTCATGCATCCTGGCTGTTGTAATACAATACCACGGATGGGGCGGCTTACGCCACAGATGCTTATTTCTCATCGTCCTGGAGGCTTGGTCGTTCAAGATCAAGTCCTCTGCAGGTGCAGTGTCTGGTGGGAGCCTGCTTCCTGGCCGTCGGTGGCTCCGTCTCACTGTGTCCTCCCATGGCAGAGGGACATCCCATGGCATCTCTTTGATAATCCCATTATTGACAGCACCACCTTCATGACCTGCGTGCATCCCAAAGACCCCAGCTCCTATGACCATGGACCATTACTTTCTCCTCTAGGGCCTTCAGAAGGCCTGCAACTCTGCTGACATCTTGATTTTTTTTTTTTTCATTTTCATTTTACTTTTTTTTAAGAGGGAAAAAAGGGAGAAGAGGAAGAAACATTTTAGTTTAAGGAAGGACATCACTTTTTTATGTATGTTTTGGTCGCTCCCCTGGTGCCAGGGCTCAAACCCAGATCCTTGGGCTTTATGTGGCCTGGCCCTCAGCTGCTGGCTCAGCACCCGAGCCACCAGGGCACACCGGCACCTTGACGTTAGCCAGAAACCATGTCACACCTGTGGCCTACGGAACTACAAGTTAATGCATTTGTGTTGCTTTAAGTTACTGTGTTTTCAGTGGTTTGCTGTGGTAGCAATAGAGCATGAGCGCATGGACGAGTGATCCATGTCCGTTAGAACTGCCCCTTTAGGAAACCACTCTGGCTGCAGGATGGTAAGCAGATCGGAGAGGCAAAGCTGAATGGGCCATCCCTAGGAGAAGACGTGGTACATAGACACTGTTATGACTGTGTCCAGACCAGACCCTGGAATCAGGGAGGAGGAACAACTCAGAGAGGAATCTGCCAAATAATCCCTGCAACCAATAGCTACAGGGCCAGACAGGGAGACAGACCTGCTGAGGACAGACGTACCCTGGGGGTTTGGTGACCTTGAGATCACAGCCAAAATCAAGTGTTTTGGAAGCAGAAAGATGTCCTTTCCATGGAAGGGATGCAAGGGTAGCTGCCTGGGGGAGACACCACTATGAGGACCTGGAAGACCCCCCAAAAGGCTCCAAGGAGTTATAAAGAAAAGTCAGACCAGCTGCTGCTTCAAAGGAGCCCACAGCTCAGAGGGGCGCTTGTGGGTAAAGGGGTTCTGCTTACTAACTTCTGTAAATATGCAAGTGGAACCCTCTCTGAATGGAAATCAGCAGTATAGATTGAGAGCCACATCTGGTCCTGCCAACCAATTAGATTAAAAAATCCAAGAGCCTTTAAATAAGTCTGCTCTGCTCTACTGTCTCCCCTCCCACAATTCTTGTGACATCAGCTGAGATGAGAATGCCCTATCTCCTGGGACTCTATCACCATTGAAGCATCTTTGCATTTCTGCTCCTTGAGACAGCCCTGAACAGAGGGCTCATGAGCACCACCTGGAAGATGCCTGACATCTGATCCCTTCCTGCCCTTCTTATCTTTGTCTTTCACTCAATGAATGACCGTGTAAATATGTAAATTAATTCTCTCTCTCCATCTCAGGTTCTCATGCACACATGCGTGCGCACACACACACCCCCTTTAGATTTCTGCACATGCTCTTCCTTTTGTGTGGAAATTAAGAAGACTGTGACAGTGTCGTAAACCAATGTTACCTCGATTGAAAACAAGAAATGAAAGGAAGCAAAGGAAGAAAAGCATTTTCATAAATGAGCAGTGAAAAATGTCTGAACCCTTTACTGCATGAAGAGATGGTTACAGGTGAGAGTGGCCACGTTCCCCCGCTCCCTTCTCTGCACTGCCCGCTTCTCTGCACTGCCCCTAGAGGACTCCTCCCCATTTGTCAAGACTCACCTTCTCCAGGGAGTCTTCCTCATCTCCCTCTGCCTTGCCAAGTACCTCTGCTCTGTGCTCCTTTTGCTTCTAAACCTCCCCAATGAACCTTAAACGTGGCCACTCTTACCTGTAACCATCTCTTCATGCAGTAAAGGGTTCAGACATTTTTCACTGCTCATTTATGAAAATGCTTTTCTTCCTTTGCTTCCTTTCATTTCTTGTTTTCAATCGAGGTAACATTGGTTTATGACACTGACACAGTCTTCTTAATTTCCTACAGCTGAACAGATTTTTTCCCTCAAGTTTTTAGTCTACTGATAGCAAAAAATGTATTTCAGTTTGCCAACTCAGGATACAAAGCATCCTCTCCCCCACCCCCACCCTTTGCAGAGCATCCTCTTGAGGGCAACTCTAGTCCAGGCGAAGCTGAACTCCTTACCAACCAGCCCTGGTGTTCCCTTACCAGGCAGTGTCCACCCCACTCCCCGTACACAGCCCTTCACCTGGCCTCAGGGTGCAGGTGGGTCTTGAGATGCAGATATTGGCACATATGTGGTTCACTGATCGTCACTGTGTGACTTCTTGTTTGCACTTAGCTCTGGGCCGCTCAGTGGCATCCATTGTGATATGGAGGTCTTGGGTGGACGATTGTCCAAATCCACTGCCAATGTCCAAAGTCAGGAGAGGGACACTCTGAAGTCTCCTTGCTGTAACCTTAGACCCCCGTTCCCCTCCCTGTCCTTGCAGGAGCAGGGGCAATGCCGGAACATCCTGTCAGTTGTGTCCTCTCTACCTCGTGGGTGGAGAAGTTGGAGGGTGACTTTCCTGCAGCTTCCCCCTTATGAAAGCTCCTGTTGCTTGTTGGTTCAAGGGGGTTCACAAGCACCCCCTGACTATATCCTGGTCTTGGGGAGCAAGCCCCATTGCTCCTGCTCATCTGCCTGGGGGTTTTCCCCAAACCTCTGGTTGGCCTGTTCAGCATTTTATGACATTACTCTCCAGGCTGGGGTCAGTGGAGGGAGAGGGTTGACTTCCAAAAGGCCCGAAAGAGAGTCCTTGAGACTGAGATCTGAACTTCTTCTGGCTTCGCAGCCTTCCTTCCTCAGCAATCCTTCCCAGTGCTAGAAGCAGAAAGAAGTTTTCTTCTTTTTCCTGTCTGGTGGGAACTCCCTGAGGTCACAGGCTGCACCGTCTCTACATTAAAATAAGACCCTACAATGTGAGTTGGCCCTCCTGGCTTTGATACAGAAGAGAAGCTTCACTCCCAGTGCAGGTGTGCTTTTGAAATCATTGTCTAGCTCAAGACACTACAAAGTCAGCTTTGAGATGCAAAGTTGAGCCATGACCCTTTTTTCTGGATGGTCCCAGGCCCTTCTACCAAAGAGCTAGGTGCCTTTGATTTAGAAGGTGGGCTGCCATAGACAATATGATTTCTGGTGAATGAAAACGCTTCATCTGATCATTTCTAAAGCCATTGTTTACCGTGCATGCATGTACACACATGGAGGAAGCATATGTACACATGTACCTACTACTATGCCATGAGCAATGTGAGGACCGAGAATGTCTCTTTGATGATTATTGTATTCCCAATACCTGACCTGTCATGCTCAACATTTGCTGATTGAATGAGTGACTCAGTGAATGGCTGAATGCAAGAGTGACAGTCTGGAGTGCTTGAGACGAGAACTGACATGAAATGACATCAGTTGGAAGCCAATGAGGACAGTGTTTCTAACTACCCCCAAGGACAGAACTTGAGGTGAACTGGGACAAGCCCAGGTCCATATTGAGCCCAATGCCTCTTGATCTGGGGTTCAGAGAAACAACTAATTTGTTGCAACCCCCCATCCCTCCCAGTTCTAGGGGTGGGGAGCCTCTCCCCCAAACCACACGGCCAGGCAGTAACAGGACATACCAAGCTGAGAACAGGTCTCCTGGTCCCTTGATCACAGAAGAGACCAGATCTCAACCAAGTCATCTGTTCACTGGTCAGAAAGGCACAGGCTAGTAGAGGCGAGAAATGGGACAGGGTTAAAACAAGGAGATGTTCTCCTCTATGTTGAGAATTTGAGGCTCCCCTTGGAGGAAGCTTTGAGTCACCTCAGAAAAACCGGGGAGAGATCCCCTCCCTGCGAATTCCAGAGCTCCCAGACCCAGGCACCAATATCCCTCTACTAAGCAAAGGCTGCAGACAGTGCTGGCTGGCTCTGGGGAGACTGACTTCCCTGAAATACCTCAATTTAAATGCTAATTTCCCCGGAGGTGAGGGTGATAGGCGCTTGCTTGCTGGTGGCTGTGTATTAATGTATCCAAAACACTCACACATATTCTTAAATGGGGGCAGAGGCAGTGAGGACCCAGGGACTGGTGAAGGAGGGTGCTGCAGCTTCCCTTCTTGCCATATTGTCAGAATGGCTGGCAGGGAAGCTAGACCAGGCGCAGTCCCCATGGAAATATTCTGTAGGCCAGTCTGTGTCACTTGGAGGTCATGTGCAGGTGGCGTGGAGGGTGACGAGGCCTGTCCCTCACCTCCACATACAGTGAACACATGCTTAGGGGTCTTGCACTGGGAGCCAGTCACTGTGCTGGGCTCTCTGAGGCTGCTGAAGAGATTCGGAATTAAGACTATTCAGAATAAGGGACTAGGGTGAAAGATGGCTTTACCTGAATCCTTCTCCCAGACCCTTGAAGTTCAATTCATTACCCCATTTTATAGCTGGGGTCACTAAGTCCCATAAAAGGTGACCTTCTCAAGGTCATACAGCCAAAATTTGGATCTGTGACTTCACATGACTTCTGAGCTCCTGCTCTTTTGACCAGCACATCCCAAGGCCACTCCTGGAGTCGGTTCCTGAGTGAGATGTGTGAGACAAAAGCGATAGGAAAGGTTTATTCCAGCTGGGGTGAGGGAAGGTTAAATGATTTCTTGGAAGAAGTGGCTTTTTAACTCTAGTCTTTTGCTTCCTGCTGGCTTTCCTCACTCCGCCATCCCTTATCCCTCCAGCCTAATGTGCATGTGCTCTCTTGCTCAGCGAGAGTGGGAGGGAGTTCTGATCCCTGCTTAGGGATGTGCCCTGTCTCCATTAGGTCTTCACGAACTCTGTGGCACATGGCCTTTGTCTGAGCTCTGTGGGAGCCATGGTGTCTGCACACTTAGGGACTTAGTAGTACAAAGTGGTATTTGGAAGGTTCCCATAGAAGAGATGGAATTTTTGACTCAGATCCCCACTATCACTTAGATTTTTTAAAAATTTTATTGAGGCAACTTTGATTCATAAAACATAAATTTTCATGTGCGGGTTCATCATTCATCACATATATGGCAGCAAACCACGTCCGCCACCAAATTACCAAAAGTCCTCCACCACTGTCCATTGGACCCACTTGCTCCCTCCCGCCACCCCTTCCCCTCTGGTGACCCCAATTCTGTTGTCAGTGTCCAAGGGTTGGCTTTGTTTATCTGTTTATTTGCTTTGTGTCTTTATATTCCAAATGTGAGCGAGGTCATCTGGGGTTTGTCTTTCTCCTTCTGACTTATTTCACTTAGTATAATCCCCTCTAGTTCCATCCATGTTGTTGCCTATGTCAGAATGTAATCTTTTTTAGGACTGTGTAATATTCCATTGTGTTATATATGTACCACATCTTTATCCATTCATCTGACAGTGGGCACTTAGGTTGTTTCTAATATTTAACTATTATAAACAATGCTGCCATGAACGTGGGGACATATATGCCTTTGAGAATTAGTGTTTTGTGTATTTTTGATAAATTCCCAGAAGTGAGATGATAGGATCACATGGAGTTTCCATTCTCATTTTTTTAAGGAATTCCCATACTGCTTTCTATAAAGGTTATACCAATTATACTCCTACTAACAATGTAGAAGTGTTTCCCTCTTCTCCCTATCCCCACCAACATTTTTTTTGTTTCAAATATTTTGGATAATAGTCATTCGCACAGGTGGGAGGTGATATCTCATTGTTGTTTTGATTCGCATTTCCCTGATTAACGAGAGGAGGAACATCTTTTCATGTGCCTGATGACCATCTGTATGTCTTCTTTGTTGAAATGTCTGTTCAGATCTTCCGCCTGCCCATTTTTTTATTGAGTTTCTTGTTTTTCTGTTGTTAAGTTTTATGAGTAATTTATATATTTTGGCTATGAAGTCCTTGTCAGATGCCATAGCTCTTGAAACTTGCTGGAACCCTGTGATAAAACATGAGAAAGGACTCTACCTACTTCATTCTATGGGTCTCCTCTCTCTGTTTTGTCCTACATTTTCTCTGAGCACCTGTTTTGGATGTAATTTGCCCTGTGCTTGGCCCTGGAGACCAAGCAGTGAAAGGCCCAGGTGCTGTCTTGGTCCCAAGGAGTGAGGAAGGTGTCACAGTCTCCCGTGAACACATGGGGTCAGCGGCTAGGACCTGCGGAACTCTTCTGGGAAGACTAGAGTAAGGTGTAATGAGAGAGTCCAACAGGAGAACTGATCCTGGGGAGACTTCTCAAAGGCAGTAAACTAATGTGTGGACTGAATGGTAAGCAGGAGTCGGCAGGGTGCAGGGGGCGGATGTAAGCGCTTTCCAGCGAGAAGGAAAAGCCCAGATGGGCTCTCAGTAGGAGGGGTGTGCTCCGTAAGTGCAATGTAAGGACAATCAGTGCGGCTGGAGGAACGTGGCTCGCCAAGAAGGCAGCAGAGTAGGCAGGGCCTGGATTGTAAGGCTTACGGACTTCCATGCAGTGTAGGCGAGCTCTCCCGGGCTTTGGCAATGGAGATGCACTCAGATTTTCAGCTGCCCCCTTCCTGGTGTGCAGAGCAGTTCCTGGAACGTGGGTGCCACCAAGAAAGATTTGTGTGAGAAATGAGACCTCTCTCTCCCGGAGTTTCCCTGAGTCCCTGGAACCGAGGATTTACTATTTGAAAATGTGATGGATCACGTCCATATAAAGTCGGCCAAGATGGAAGGAACTCTCCTCACAGATTTGAGGGGGGGACGTTTGTCTAAAGAGTCGCGGCCTGTCGGTGCTTGAGGTACAGCATTCACTTACACGCACATGCACACACGCGCGCGCGCATGCACACGCGTCTACAGCTGCATCTGTGCTGAAGAAACTCTCCCCTTGTATGGAAACCACTAGGCGGGCTGGTCTCGGGTTATCCCGGAGGGATCGCGACAGACTTGGACTCATTCACTGGACACGAGCTTGCTGAGGGCCAAGCACTGAGCAAAAAAACCCATCACAGTGCACTACGTACAGTGCGGCCTTTCAAAATGTCATTTGACGTGATTTCCTTATTCATCTTGGGGGTTCCCCCTAATCCCAGATTGCAAACCGGGTCCTTGGGATGTATGCGGACTGTCTCCGGTGGGCTCACTCTAGACCACCAGACCACCAGGACACGCCTGCCTGTGGTTTTGACCTGTGAAGTGTCCGTTTCTCCAACGCGCGCGCGCGCGCACACACACACACACACACACACACACACACACACACACACACACACACACAGAGACACGCACGCGCATGCGCACACGCAGACGCGCGTGCAGACACATGCAGACACGTGCAGACACATGCAGACACATGCAGACACAAACTCTGAAAATCTGGATCTTGTTTCCTGCCCCGCTCAGGGTCCGCCTGCACCCCGCCTGCGGCCGGGGCGCCGTCCGCCGTGGATGGATCTGCGGCTGCGGCCCTGGCAGCCTTTCCAACCGGTTCTGCCTCCGGGAGAGCCGATTGATGCGAAGGCCCTGGGCGCCCTCTGCCGGCGGAGGCTACGCAGGACGCGCGGCCGGCACCTAGGTGGACGCCCAGGGACCCAGTCCTGAGGGGCTGTCCTCGCCTTTGCTGTGGCCTTCTGCTCTTTACCAGCTTCGTTCTTGCCTCCCTTCTTCCCAGCCCTTCACAATGACCTGGGCACTCCCACCTTCCACTTCTTCCTCATGCTCCTTCTCAAGTTCCCCCTGCTTCTTGGATGCCCGGGGAGCCTTCCTCCCAGAGGAAAGGTATCCTGAGCCAGGCCGTCAGGTGGCCCCTGCTGCCCCGAGGTCTCTTCAGAGCCAGAGTTGCTCACAGAGCCAAGCCCAGCTTAAGCAGAGGGCAGAGGGATTGGAGGGGAGAGACGGGCAGGCCAGGCCTTTGCTCCCGTGCGACAGCGCAGTGTCAGAGATTTGAACTGGTGAGTCCCAGGTGGGAGCGTGAGAAGACGAGCCTGCCTTCACATCCCCATTCCCCGGTGCACTCAGTGTGCAAGCCAGGGCAGTCTCAAAGTTTCCGCTTCCCCATGGGTTGGATGGGGGTGTCCGGCCTACGGCGATGGCGTGAGGATCGGTCAGGTCACCCTGAGACACTCTGGGGTGTGGTCGTCATCGTGAGTAACAGCGTGGCCTGCCTGCTCAGTGCACCCCGGGGTGCTCCAGCTCTAGCGGCTGACAGCCGGAGCTTGTCACAGGCAGGGCCATCAACACCCTGCACCTGAGCAGTGACAGGAGCGTGACAGGTCTCTGGGGCTGGACCCCTGGGCTCTCCCATTTTCTGCTGTGTGGCCTTGAGCTGTCACTGAGGGCTTCCTGCTTCACCATTTCCATCTCTACACTGGTGGCCCCACGGGCACCTAGGTCAGGGGATTGAGTGAGGACTAAGGTACTTGGAACAGTACCTGGTACACAGTAAGTACCCAATAAGAGGCCATGAGGACCATCATTATTATCGCAATTTTACTACAGCATCCTGAGTAGCTTTCATGATGCCCATTTTGCAGATGAGGAAACTGAGCGTTGAGTGGTTTGCTCCAGATTACTCAGCTAGGAAGTGGCATGGGCATAACTGGGGGCCAGTCTTCAGAGCTGTCTCATTTTTATCCTCTCATGCACAAAACAAGTGCATGGGGTCTTCTGATGGAGGGACCCTTGCCCACCCATTCCTGAGAGCCGGCCCCACTGACTGCTCTACAAAGCAATGAATCTGCCACTGGACTGGGAAGGTCTGCGGGCAGGGGGAGAAGCCATTCTGCTCTGGCTCCCCCAGCTCTCAGCTCAGGGCTCCACGGCCTGTGGCTCAGCATGTTAGCTGGGTAACTCGGGCTCCCGACTGTATCTCTGGGGGAAGCCAGTATCACCAGAGGTCACCTCACAGGGAAACAGGAGGAAACTGAGCTCCTTAGACCCTAGAAGTCTTCCATGTGACATCTCCAAGGCCCCGGGCAGGCGTGTCTGGTCACAGGCTCCTGTGCTTGGTCAGGTTTGCAGAGCAGTCCGTGGCCGAGCGCAGACCTTGGGGAGAAGCCAACATCACGAGCCACACATGGATGTCGACAAGCAGGGCGCCACGACCGCCTGGGCACGCGCACTCGGGCGCACGGAGACACTGAGGGTGCGTGCGGGACCCTGGAGACACCTCATGCACACGCAGGCCCAGGCGGACAGTCCCCAGCATTGACCTCACCGGGTTCGCAGCCACGCAGACCCGGTTCACATCCCTCCGCAACCGCCTCCCAGCCCAGTCTTGCTGGCCTGTGAAATGAAGACAAAGATTTGAGAGATAAATGGCCAGAGTGGTGGTGTGGTGAAGACGGGGATGATGTCGCTCCTCCGGCCTCTGACTCACTCGGAAATCAGATGTTCCCTAGAGAAATGACTGGTGAACATCACAGGTGCCCGCGCGGTGTGTATGGAGACGTGGGGCACAGGTAGGAAGGCCACCCTGGCCACCAGAGCCATGCACAGCTGCCTTTGGACCACCTGAGAGCAGGGCTTCAGAGACATTGCTTTGGCACCATGGAGTTTTGTTTTCCTCTTTCTAATTTTCATCTCAAGGTTGCCTATTCCAGGTGGCCAAATGCCGTGATAAACATCCTTCTCCCCTTCCTTTCCCTTTTCTCTCCTCCCTCCACCTCCTCCCCCCTCCCTCCTCCCCCCCTCCTCTCCTTCCCAGTTTCCTCCCCTCCTCTCTTCTCTCCTCCC
>RJWH01002344.1:100771-243124 GCA_004363575.1 Solenodon paradoxus
TTTCCTCCCCTCCCTCCCCTCCTCTCTTCTCTCCTCTCCTCCCTCCTCTCTATACCTCCCTCCCCGCTCCTCTCTCATCTTCTCCCTCCCTCTTCCTCCCTCCTGTCCTCCCTCTTCTCCTCTCTCCTCTCTTCCCTCTTCCCTTCCTCCTGTCCTCTCTTTCCTCTTCCCTTACCTCCTCTCCTCTCTCCCCTCCTCCCTTCTCTGGTCCCTTTCTTCCTCCCACTCCTTCTCTCTCCCCCGTCCTGCTCCTCTTCATCTCCAGATTCTAACTAGTGTCTCCACCTCTGAGGAGATCTGACTGTGGAGAGACCTCATACATCAGATATTGATACAGAAATACACACCAAGTGACTGTCAGGCTTTCTTTTCGCCCTTCCAGCACCAGCAGGCCCCCATCTCTGGCCAGCTCTTCTGTTGGGGAGGTCACTTGTTCAGAGGAGGCAGCCTGCCTCTCTCCAGGTGCTGTGCTCTCCTTTCCATCGCCCCTTAGGAGGACCTTTGTCTTAAGGGACTGAGGTCACCAGAGGTCTGCTTTGGTTTCCCGGGGTCGCCCTCCAGGGAGGTGCTTGAAGTGAGAACAGGAGAGCCTAGAAGAAGGAGACCCCGGTTGGAGTTAACTTGTCGGTTATCTGTGAGCAAATCCTTGCCCTTTCTCTGGGCCTCAGTTTCCCCAGATGTGAAAGGACTATGATCCCGAAGATCTCTGAGAGTCCTTCCACTTTAGCGACATCCATTCTTTCAGGCGTCCTCTCTTCCCGTAGCCTCACCTGCTTTTTCTTCAGGCCCTCCATGCTGTCCTCTTTCCCAATGGCCGGGCCCATCATCGTCATGGCTTATGCAAAGGGACACTCGGCAGCCATAGACTGTACAGTTTCTAGAGCCTCCCACGGGGTTCCAAGCGGCTTGTCCCATGAAGCATTTACCAGGAGCCCTGAGATCGCACTCTGTAGACGAAGACACGAGGCTCTGAGTGACTGGCCGCTTGCTCAGGATCATGTAGCGGCTGGTGTGGAGCAGGGGACCAGGGTCTGTGGCCCACATGGTGCTGGAGCTGGGATGAGGGAGCCGGCCCGCCCAGCGGGCCTCCTGCACCCGTCTGCTCTGATGACTGCCCTCCTGCCCTGCGGCCTCCACCCCTCTGAGCTGGCCGTCTCTCTGCTCCTCTCCACAGGGAAAACAACTTCATCAAGGACTTTCCTCAGCTGGCCGACGGGCTGTTGGTGATCCCACTGCCAGTGGAGGAGCAATGCCGGGGGGTCCTCTCGGAGCCGCTCCCGGATCTCCAGCTGCTCACTGGTAAGACCCCTCCCCAGGTCCCTGGCCACACAGCTGGCCCCCAGGGGCACATCAGCCCTCAGCACATCCAAGAAAGTCCCCTCCATGCCTTCCCCTTGGAGAGGAACCCAGGGACATGAAGGGGACCTGCCGCGTGCTCCTGCTTCAGGCTGTGCGATCTCGGGGCTCCCTGGGACTCCAGGCCCCACGCAGAGCGCAGGTTTGCTCCTTGACCCAACGTCAAGTTCACAGTCACCATATTATTAACCCAGTGCCCTAGAGACTCTGGCACTCCAGACAGCCATGCCACCACCTCCACCTCCATCCTAGACCTGCAGTCCCCGCTTCCCTCCCGCCGTCCTCTCTGCTTGTACGAGTTCAGAGTTTCTAGACCCCAACGAATCCGTGCGGTCGTGCATCCTGGACCTCGTGTGCCGGACCTAGTTCTAGAGCGAAATCAGCGGGGCCCTGCCCTACTCGGCCCCAACTAGGAGCCGTGTCACTTGTCCCAGTCAGTTCACAGCTTGACTTTAGTGTCACAGCTCGGGTTTTGTTGTTTTCATGCATTATATTTAAATGTGTATATGAATTCTTTTGTTTACATTGCTGTGCGCATGGTAGGGTCTTGAAATGGCACCTCGGTCTGTGCATCTCACCCCACACCTACCACCAGAGCTCTGGCTTTGACCACCACCTCATTCCCTCCATCCCTCCCCTCCACCCAGGTAGCACGGCCTTGTGTCCTGTGCGGTTGTTGAGGTGTGTCTGCCCCCTCGATTGTTTCTTCATGGTCTACCTGTGAGCGGAAACGCCCTGTGCTTCTCTTGCTTTCTGGCTTCCGTCACTTAGCATGAGCCCCTCCAGTTCCATCCAGGTGTTGCAAAGGGGGTGATTTCATCCTTTTTAACAGCTGCAGAGAATTCCACTGAGTGTGTGGCCCACAGCCTCTTCATCCAGTGGTCTTTTGACGAGCATTTAGTTGTTTCCATGTCTTGCTATTGTGAAGGGTTACACGGCTTGTTTTTGAACTTGGAGGCTGAGCAGGGGAATTGCATTTCCCGTTTATAATGAGGAATCTAGACTGAGAAGTAAAGGGGTCAGCCCAAGGTCACACACAAATCTGCCTGCACTTGAATCAGGCTCCTAGTCTTCTACTCTTTTCATTCTAGTCCCCTGACCCCCCACCCCACCCCTCTCTGGGGGCCTTTCCTAAGATGTTAGATGATACCACAGTGGGCTGTCTCACCCACTGCCCGGGGATGACGGTCACCCTGCCGATGATCAAGTCCTTTCACTGAGAAGGAAATTGCCTCCCAGGAAAGCCCCTACAAGGTGACAGACTGATCAAATGAAACCTTGGATGTGAGAATGCTTTGTAAAATGTGTTTCAAATCTGCTGTGCCTTCCTTAATCGTCATTTTCCATCAGATCATAGCATTTCAGAGCTCACATGGAAGGGTCTCTTCCTCCTTCCTGAGGAGGAAGCCAGGTCTACAACTTTCCTGCTGAGTGATGGTCCTTCTTGGGCACCCCCAGTGGTGGGACGTTCACCCCTTCCAAAGCAGGCACCGCCCTGTTCCATGGGGCAGTGCTATGCTCTAGTGAAAGGGACCCTGAACCGGTCATGATGACCGTGTGTCCTTGGGCAGTTCCCTACTCTGAGCCTGCATTTGTCCTTCTAAAAAATAGGGTATTGCAGTTATTTTTCAGGCATGTGGTGAGAAAGACAGTCGTGGACAGGAATCACTTAGTGCGTTCTCTCTCCCTCAGTGATACTAGTTGTTAAGGGTACGTGTTTCGAATCATGGAACTTTGGAGACCTCCTAGCAAAGGGAACTATTACCTTTTCAAGATTGACAAAAAAATTGATTACTGGGAAAAAATTCTCCCCTCCCACCCCGTCATCGTCACCCCTGCATCTCAGAGGGTCATCCCACCCCTGACCCCCGGGTGGGGATCTGGGATTGAACCAGGTAAGAGCGGGGTCAGGAATCACATCAGGCCCACCCTTGGGTTTATGATCAGGACTGGGATGAAAGTGAGTGTATGAGCCAGTCGGTAGGCAATTGTGGCGCGCCTGCTTTGTACCAGGCTGCGTTCCAGGCTCTGCCATTTGCAGGCATGGGACTAAGACAGACAGTGGCCTTGACCTCAAGAGCTGACACCCTGTTAGAAGAACATAGGTTCCAGGCAGGAATCCAGGGAAGACCAGGGATGGGAAGAAATGAGGGATGATGGCGTGATGGCTCTGGTGGGGTGAAGGGCCGAGAAGATGGTTGTAGAAATCACTTGATTAATCAGAGTTGTTTTTGTTGTTTTTTTCCCCTTTCGGACATTGTGCTATTACATGGATGAGCTGCATTAATAGCCCTGATCAATGTGCTCTGCCCATTTCTCTCTTGGGGGGACAAGCCTGGGTTGCCAGTCACCTCTCCAGCACTGCTGAGCTAGGACGAGCAGACGGGGCAGAGGATGCTGGGCACTGGGGCTCAGTCCTCCTGTGATGCTGTTTTCTCTGCCCGACAGAAAACACAGCCCCCCACCCCTGCCTGTCCCCAACCTGCTCTTCTCTCCCCGGCCTCGCGGAGGAAGGATCGGACAGGCACCGCAGATAAGCAGAGAGGACATATTTATAACAAAGCAACCTCGCTCCAGCAGACGTATCTTCGGGGATCATGAATATTTTACTTTAAAATGAAAGCCTTTAAAAAAATGATATTATTCCTGAAAAGGCTAAGGAGAGAGAAAAAAAAAAACTTTGACAGTAATGGACAACTTTAATACTGCAGTCATGTCCAAGAAGAAATCATTTGTTCCAATGAGAGTCTCGTTTTAATCTCGGTGTCGAATATCTCTTTAAGCGTCTCCTCACCAGGGGACAGGAGGAAAGAGGAGGAGATGTGCCAGCCATCTGATTTGCAGATACTACATAATAAAAACAATAATAACGGCTGATGTGACCAGCATTTCCTTCTTGGGCCGTTTTTTTTCTCCTGATTATCAAAAGGGGAACTGGTAACACATAAAGCAGAAATTTTAGAAAGTGCGGAGGAATATAAATCACACACCAAGACTCTCTGATGCAGCCACTCTCCAGCATTAACCACTTGGCGTGCTTTTTCTTGCTTGTTTTTGGATCTACATTCGTGTTTTCCCCAAATGCCTTCGAGGGCACGTTGCGTTTTAACCTCTGGAGAAAAGGGGTTCTGAGGGATGTTGGAGAAATGCTTTAGTGAGCTGGCGTTCCTCAGTCTTGTTGGAAATGGGAAATGCCCACGAGCCTCTGTTCACGTGTGAGCATCCCGTGTTTCGTGTTAGGAAGGAGGTGCACACGGCCGTCAACAGACACAAATTGGCAGCTAACAAATGAGTTAGAGTTTGCAAGGGGTCTCTGCAGTCTCTCAGCTCCGCTGGGGTCCTGTGAACGCAGCCACAGGCCACGTGCCGGGGAAGGCCGGTGTTCGCAGACCCTGTCTCCATGTACAAATAGCAATGTGAGGTCAGTACCAAAGCGCTTTCTCCTTTATTGCCGGATTTGTCTCACACTGTGAGTGTGGCATGAGGTCGGCATCGGTAGCCAGAATGTCAGCTGGGGAAACTGAGGCCCTGAGAGGTCTGGTGCCTCCAGGGCCAACAGGATTCGCTGGGACCATTTACCCACTTGCGCTTGCAGGATACCGGATTTGCAAGTTGTTGGGAAAAAGCAACACTGGGGCTGAGATCAGAGGCCAGAAAGACGCCTGCGGGTGGGGTCCAGATAAAGTGGTCCCCTCCAGGGAGAGTGTGCTGTGCTTGCCAAGACCAAGCCTCTGCCACCTTAGCAAAGCCCAGGGCTGCAGGGGGACTTAAGTGAGAGGTGTATACACGCTGGGCTCACGCGACCCTGTGATTCCCTCCCCAGGAGACATCAGGTATGACGAGGCCATGGGGTACCCCATGGTGCAGCAGTGGCGTGTCCGCAGCAACCTCTACCGCGTGAAACTCAGCACCATCACCCTGTCGGCAGGTGAGGACCTCCCCCGGGCCGCGGGGGCTCGATCCCAAGGACTTAGGGTGTGCCGGGGGATGGGGAGGGGCCATCCTGCCACTGAGGAGCTCGGGGGAAGGCTCATGGACAGCAGACAGTGAGTCCATACGTTTTGGGAAGGTCACCCCAATAACGGGGAAGCAGGGGGCACAGAAGAGAGAGCTACCCAATCTGGGGCATCAGAGAGGATCCCTGGAGGAAGGGAGCTCTGAGCAGGGTGGGGACAGATGAATAGGAGGCCGGGATAGAAGACAGCCTAAGTCTCTTTGGTTCTTGAAGTACTTCGGGCTGGTGGAGTCCCGTGCTTCCCCAGGCGTGGACTCCTCCGGTTTCTCCTGGTGGATTTATTTTCCTGCCTCTCCCCTATGCAAGAGAGGCACATACCCCTCCAGAAGACATGCACACACGCACGCACTCACACGCGCGTGTCACGTGTCTCCCACACTTCGTCCCCAGGGACCCTGCACTGCGGCTCATGGGGACAGTGTGTCGTTGGCATGTTTCATTCTTTGTTCTCAAGCTCACATGTTCTCTGATGCTCTGTGACGTTGCATACGCTGCCCCTGCACCTGCATCTCCTCTCCGGGGAGCACCCCCTGCGGCACTGAGGTGCCTCCACATCTCCTGACGTGCCTGAAAGCACGAATCCTGTCTGGTCCCCTCTGGTGACCTGAGAAACGCAGGGACGGCCTGGGTCCTTTGTGCTCTTCTATCCTAGATTTCTGCATTCTCTGTCGCTCACAGAGAATCAGCATTGTGTTGTTGCTGGTGTTTGATGAAGGGAAAGAAAAATAAACTGAGAAGTAAGGAATGAATGAAGGACTTTGGAAATATGGGACCTGGCCTGAATTTTTGATCCTGGTCCTAACACATCACACCGCCATTGAAACATTGTCCAAGTGCCTCCTAAATATGCACCGAGTCATGTCTTCAACTTTCTTTTTCAATATTAGTTTATGAGCAACATGGAGTCCTTTTAACCTGTGAACTGGAGGACTTCGCTCTGCTGCTATCGGCCAAGCACTTTCTAATACTTTCTTATGACTCATATCAGTCCTAAGAGGAAGACATGATTCATCTCATTTAATTTTTGATAAGGAGTCTGGGAATCAGAGAGGGTAAGTAACTTGCCCCAGGTCACACAGCTACGAAATGACAAGACAGAAGCAAAGCAGGGATTTGGTTGCATTCAGTCGGCCTGATTAGAGAGCCACCAGGCATCACGATGGTGTTGTTTTTTATTACCTAACAGAAAGCCTCTCATCATTAACACTGCTGTATTAATTACCCAGTTGCAGGAGTTAGCAGGTTGAGGGAGAGGGGTTTACTAATCAGGCACCCATTCTTGAAGCCCTGCTTCTGTTTTCCTTGCCGCCTACACCCTCACAGCACACTTGTGAATAAAACTGTGATGTTCCCATTAGAACTACAAAGGTGTATCTGCTTTAATTAATCAATAATGATGCTCCCGGAAACCCCTTGCAAATCAACTGCTGGCAAATTGAACTCATTTTTAATGTGGAGCGGAGTTTGCTCTTTTACATTCGACTTTGATGTGGCGCAGAGCCGGTGGTTCTTGTTATGGGGCTGGCGTGGCTGGGTGTTCCGAGGACGGCGCTGTGTGCCCAGTTGGTGTGGGAGTGGGAGGGTGCCTGTGCCGACCCCGAGGCAGGAGGGACGGAGCTCGGAAGGTCAGGTGTGTAGAAGGATGGTGTCAAAGGCTTCTGGGGGAAGTGATGATTGCTGGGGCCTTGAGGCTTGCGTGGGACTTAGGAAAGAAGTAGCGGGGGCCATGGTGAATGGTAGGAGGATGCACAGGTGTCAGGAGGTCAGGGCAGGGGGTGTCAGTGAAGAAAGAAGGGTGGAAATCACAAGCCACATTCAAGAGCAATGAGAAAACTGATTTGGCCGGAGGTTAAGTTTGTTGTAGGAGGCTCATGGGAAATTACCTTGAAGGCCTAGAGTGCCCAGACAAGGTCACTGGACCTTAGCCATTGGCAGGGAGGAACCTGGAGGCGTAGCTCGGTGACCTGTTTGTTGGAAGAAGGCGGGGACAGTGGAGTAGCTGTGAATGTTGGCTGTGCGGACCCGTGCTCGATGCTGAGGACTCAGTCTCTGGCAAAGGACTGCAGACCACAGAGCCGCGGGAGACCCGTGGCCATGTCAGAAGACGTACCACTGTGTTAGGGAGGTGGCAGCAACCAGCAGGGACAGGAAAGGAAGTGATGTTACAGGATCAGATCTGAGGGGGCAGAAATCTGCTGAGCCGAGGCCAGTACGACCCCAGGACCCCAGCGCTGCACAGCACAAGCCCCAGTTTGGGGCTGCAGTGGAACAGGCATGCACTTTGGGTAGCCCGGAACCCTAGCACCTCCGGCTGGAGGGCCGCGACACGCCATCCCATCTCATCGACCCCGCGGGGCTGTGGCCACACCTGCAGTGTTGGATCAGGTTAGGTTGAATGAGATCAAGCAGGTGAGACCTCTGGCAATGCACCTGGTGCAGGTGGGCTGCTCGGTAGGCATCAGCTTTAACTCCCTGATGGTGACTTTCCAGTCGCTGTGGCCGAGGTCACCGTCACCAAGCTTCTCTTCCTATCGATGCCCTCCCGGTCATCATGTATCCACCAGACACAGCACTTCCTGGCATGTAAGAGTTGGGGAGGCTGTGCACGTTTGGACCAGTGCTGCCCCCAGGCTGACCCTATGGGGAGAGAGACGGCACCAAGCCCTGGCTGAAGAGAGCCCCCTGCCGGCCGCCAGCTTCCCAAGTCTGACCAGCTGTCCCTGCTCTCTGCTCAGGCTTCACCAACGTCCTCAAGATCCTGACCAAGGAGAGCAGTCGGGAGGAGCTGCTGTCCTTCATCCAGCACTATGGCTCCCACTACATCGCAGAAGCCCTCTATGGCTCCGAGCTCACCTGCCTCATCCACTTCCCCAGCAAGAAGGTCCAGCAGCAGCTGTGGCTCCAGTATCAGAAAGGTAAGCTTGCAGTGCTGCTGGAGGCGGCGGCCAGGTGGGGTGTGACGGTAAGGCGGCTGCCGAGGACGCTGACTCCCGGCGCCCGCCGCCAGGTGGGGAGCTGTGTGGGCTTAGGTAAGTGCCTGGCCCTCTCTGGGCGTCAGTTTTCTCATGAACAGAATGAGGGCCACAGGCAATGGTTTCTGATGACTCTTTCATGGTTGGGGCATTTTTGAGGTCCCAGGTGTTGTCTGGACTCCAGCGCTCTCTCCTCTGCAGGCTCTTGGCTTCTCTCTGGCTGTCTGAAACAGCTGGCGTGGGGAGGCGGCCAGGAGTCGGGTCTCCGTGACATCTTCTCTCCAGCCTTCTGGGGAGGGCCCCAGAAACACTCCAGTCCTCTGGGCCTTCTCCCCTCAGATTGGAGGGGATAGTTTCAAGAGTCTCCTGACGTAGAAGCTGTCCAGGCCTCAGGCCAGCAGCTCTGATGGCGCTCAGGTCCTCAGCTATGATCGGAGTTATAATTTCCCAGACCAGAGATGAAAGATCCGACTCCACCCGTCTCCTCAGAAAAGTCACTGCCTTCCCGCCTCAGTTTTTCCTGCCTGTGAAGTGGGCACGTAGGGAGTTAGTTTGTCTCCCGCCCCCGACAGGGAAACGGTCCATGTCGTGGGTTTTGGAGGAAGTCAGAATCAGGCACACAGGCAATATAAATCATAGTCACATACCCTTTTCCAAGATGAGTTATGCCCAGTCAAGAGCCTCGGACACCCAGCTAATCAGGGCAGGGCGAGGGTTGCTCTCTGCTGTCTTCATTGCTGGCATTATTAATCAATTTGGGAAACACAAAGACTCTTGACTGATGGGTTGCGTGATGTTGAGAACATACCGGCACCTTTTCCAGTTGGCTCAGCCCTCTCTCTCCAAGAACCAAAACAAGCAGGGCTCACGAGCAACAGACTGTAGGGGAGATAAGGGCCTGGCAGGCCCATCTCACTGGTGGGATCAGTACACCAGGTCTTCTTCCACTGGGAAGACTTAGGCCCAGAGGGAGGAAGAAGCTTACTCAGAGTGACAGGGCCCCACGGCATGGCAGAGTGGTGTGCCATGTCCTGGCCAGTGTATTGTCCAGAGTGTCACATGCTGTCCCCCCACCCTCCCCTGACTCCCAGCCCCATGCACCTGCCTTTGCCATCTCCAGATTCCTTCCCTTTCATCTGGGGGCTTGGCAGCCCACCCCCAGCCATGGCCTCACCCCTCTCCGCCTCATGTGTGCAGCTGTGGGTTTATTGGCGCAGGAGACATAATTGAGTTGTCTAGGAATAGCTCCCTTTTATAGCTGTGACAATGAGGGTCTTTAAGGAAGTGCATTAAATCAATGGAAGTCTCGTCGCACTGCCCTATAAATAACGTGACACATCATTAAGCAGACTTTGAAGTAATACAATTAGGTTATGTTTATAAAAAACCTCGACTCACGGTGGCCCCTGAACTAATTTGGCTCATCCCGCCTGTGGGGCCTGGGACTCTGCTCTGATGCTGAATCCCACCCACCCATCTCCAGCCTTGGCTGCTGGCAGGTCTGGGGCTTTTCCACCAAAAGAAAGGACCTTTCTTATGCAGTGGGTGCAGAGGATCTGTTGCAAGTAAGATGGGAGCAAGGCAGGAGGAAGACCGCAGGCCTCCTTCAGGACCTGGCTATGCTGAAAACCTGCTGGGAGAAGCAGGTGTGATAGTTTGGTGGTCTCTGGGCGGCTGCTGCAAAGTCTCCATCGCTCCCCAGAAGAGCGCTGACTGTCACCCAGGCCCACTTACTCGTCCCTGTGCATTTCTTCCTCTCTAGCTGCATCTGCTGTGACCCCCAGACAGTACATCAAGCCCTCGGGCTTGTTTTTTTGAAATCTGGAGATGACAAGGACTAGGATGAGGAACTGGGGACTTTCCTCTATGAGCTGAAAGAACCCTGAACTCTCCCCAGCCAGTAACCATGGGGCATTGGTTCCGATGAGGCAACGCCCGTGGGAACCGAGTCCGGCTGAGTCTGGGTTTGGAGGCAGAGCTGTGGGAGCGGCAGGTCCAGCAGTGCGGAGGTGGGGCCAGTGGGATTGCAGCGACGGCATCCCCGCAGGTAACCTCGGCCAAAGGAGCTTCGAAGTTTCCATTTCCTTCCGTGTTCCCTGAGGGTTGCTGATACCCTTGCCTGGCTCAGAGGAGAATGAAAAACAGAGACATGCCTGGCATAGAGTAGGCACATGACAAACAATCGTGTAAAATACAGCCGAGTGTGGGCTTCAGTGGAGGATTCTGGTCCCGGCCCCAGTTCTGGCTAATGTGCGACCTTGGTCCCCGTTTCTCCCTGGGTGGTACTGTGTTCCTAAAAAAGAGCAATCCCGGCAAGTGCCCTTCAGTCCAGAGGAGGCAGGGGTGCCAGGGCGACAGGAGTCTCTGAGGTTACGCTTTGCCCCAGGTAGTGGCTTCTTTTTGACTGGAGGGGCCAGTTGGCACAGGAAGTCAGAGAGAAGAGACCAGAGAGAGCCTGGATGACCACGGACCGGGCTACAGCCTTCTGCGGTGTGCACACAGCCCTCCTCTGAGACAGAGGCCAACTTGGTCACTTCTCAACTTTAGAAAAGACGCTTGAAGTTTCTAAGAAACAGGATCATGCAATTCACGCATGAATGAGACGGTGTTTGAGCCCAGTGCTTCCTTTGCTCCCTCAATCAGTGTCTCCAGACACGAGAAACAAATGTTCCAACCTTTCCAGGGTAACAAAGGATGAGTCTGACCCCTGCGGTGATGCCCAACCCAGGAGATGGCTGGGAAACCAAGGGAATTGGGTGAATGCATCTGATTAAAATATCCTACAGGGAACATCAGTCATTCCTTAATTCTTTAGTTCACTGAACATTTCCTAAGTCCTTTTCTCCCTGCAGGCCTTGTGCCAGGTGCTGGGGGCACCGCAGCAGACCAGGCATGAATGCTGCCCCCACCTTGTTCATCATCAGCCTGTCTGCCTTCCAGCGTTTCTTCATTTCTGTTATAGACTTTTGTTTTAACAGACAGTTGGAAAGATGGAGGAGCAGACACATGGTGGGGAAGCCAGTGACGGTCTTCTGGCCCACAGCTTTTGTTTCCTGGGGCAGTTCTGATCAATTGGGGAGCAGCTCATCTAGACCCCTGGATGGTGGTCATTGGGATCATTGAGAAAGAAAGCTATGATTAATTAATAATGTCTACATAGATGCGGCAAGAGGGAGTGGTGGTCCACATCTTACGTGTTGTTTTCTTTGTAAAATGCAAAGCAGAACAGCAGATCTAGTTTCTAATGACAATTCTAGCACTGGGCAGGCCAAGAAGGACTAGACAGATGCAGGCAGAGAGCTAGAGTTTTCTACCACCCAGTGGGTATTTGTCCCACCAAGCAGGCACCCCACCAGTGAGACTGGAGCACTGGACAGGTCAATTAGACAGTACCTTACAGGAGCCAAGAAGAGCTGGGCCCTGGGGGACAACCAGAGTAGCGAGAGTCACCCTGAAAGCTGAAGATGTAGGCATGATTAGCAGGGATATTTCTGCATCAGGGTCCTTAAGCCACCACCTCTGCCCCCAGCCAGGCCACAGGCACCAAGTGAAGCTGTGAGACTCTTGCCCCAGCTGAATACTTTCACTACATGTTGTTGTCTTCTTGATACCCCCATATTGTGAAAAAGCCCCCCTTCTCCCAACTGGGATTCTCTCATGACCAGACATGCTTCCTAACTGTGTCCTTGACTGTGAATCTTGTCAGGATTAAGTCCTTCTATGTAAAAGTCCTCTTCCGCTGGTTTCCTTGCATCAAAACATACTCATCTGGATGCAGCACTGATTTTGCAGTCAACTGATCCTGGTCCAAATCCCACCTCTATGTCTATCAGCTGTGTGATAGGCCAGTGGGTTCGCTCTCTAAGCTCAGTCTCACGATGTGCAAACACAGGATCCAGTGAGAGAGTAGACACGTCGGTGGGTGCGCTCACCTGGTGCTGACCTGGGCTCCTCGTTATTATCCTGACCAGTGCATTCTCTCTACCCGCCACATCCACTCAGGCGGCCGTGTTCTGTGCATGTGTGTTTGGGTGTGTACGGAGGCACACGGGTGCACATATGAGCATAAGGGTGGTAAGGTTGTGAATTCACTCGCATCCCTTGTTAGAGGACTCAGGACCAGGGGCAGGGGTCTCCTTGAGTTTAACTGTAGAGGTGGAGCCAGTAGCAGGAGGAAATTACCCCCTGAAGGCTGAATGGATGGAGGGGATCAAAAGGGCTGGTAGGTTTCCTGAATAGCCAGTGGCCTTCTTTTTCAGAGTGAAAGTGGCTACGGAAGATGAAGGATGTGTGTGATGGAATTGTTTATCCTGTGGGGGTGTGCGTGTGAGAGAGAAAGAGAAACGGAGAGAGACCGACAGAGACAGACAGAGAAAGAGAGAGAGAGAGGAGTAAGAAAGGGGCCACTAAGGAAGGTAGAGAAAAGAGAGAGAAGAGAAAGGTGGGATTGACAGAGGGGAAACCAAAATCCACAAAGACGAAGTATAGAGGGGAAAATGCATGCAAGCATGTCCCTTTTTTGTCTGGAGCCTCTGTGACCCTGGTGGAAGGACATCTCCACGGGAAGGCGGCACTGCTCTTGAGCTTAGATTGGGAAGTCCATGCTAAAGAGATGTCCTCACACGTAAATGCCTTTCACTGCCTTTAAAAGATGTTTTATCTCTATTATAATTTCCCAGACCTGTCCGCAGGAATGGATTTCTGCATTTCCATTTGAATTACAATGCACTTTTGAATGTCAGCTGAAACATTCCTGGACTACTCCTAGAGTTTTGGGCTTCTTGAAAGGCAGCCCAAGGGCTGCAGTGGAGGTAGGAGAAGGCAGAGCTCCTCAATGTCACCTCCTTTGGTGCAGACAGGTGTGGCGCAGGGGCTGTGAGTGGAAGAGCTTGCCTGGGCTTGCGGTTGCTGAGGAAATGTGCTTCAGAGACATGAGAGGAGTTATCGGTGCTGAGAGCTGAGTGGGTCCATTTGTTTCCCCATGATTTAATCCAGTTTTCTTTCCCACATTCTTGACCTTCCACGATTATTAACGGACTTGCAACCACTTACCCTGAGCCACTTTCTGTTGGCCTCCGCTGTCCCAGATCTCTGGCCACCCTGCTCCCTCCCTGCCCTTCCTTCTGTCTCCTTTGCAGGATCCTCATCCCTTGCCCAATAGTAACTGTGGTTTCACAGGATCTATGCTCTACCTGCTCTTCGCAGTGCCATTCTCGCTGTGGGGAACCGACACCCATGGTTCCTGCCATATCTCCTCATCTCCAGACTCCCACTGTCTCTGCGAGGGCGCTGGTTCCCTGCCTCCCACACAGCCCTGTGCCCTGCACCTTCCCAGGGCTCTAGTGAAAAGCACCGTGAGGCAGCCTCAGAAACCTAGCTGCTCAGCATCTCCCTCTTCCCCTGACCCCGCTTTCCACAGCATCTCAAGTCTTCTTAGCTTTAATTCCCAAGTAGCTCTTGAATTTGCTCATTTCTTTGCATCTCATGGCCGCCACCCAGTCTCCAGCCCTTGTCATGCTTTGCCTGGACTCCAGGATTGGTTTCTTTTGTTTTTTTAAGGAAAGGTGCAGACAAGAATGAAGGCCATCAGTGGCAGGCAGTCAGGCAGGGAGAGAGAGGAGGAAGAAGCATTTTTATTTATTTTTATTCAGTTGTTCATCTTGGTTATTCCCATTCTCTCCCCGGCCTGGGACTCAATCCTGGGTCTCCAGGATGTAAGTGGACTGTGCTAGGTGGGAAGAGGTGGACCAAACCACTACTCCACCAGGGCGGGTGTGCCCAGTGTTGGTTTCTATCTGATCTCCTTACATCTGCTCTGTCTCCTAGCAATCAAACCACTTAGCAGTCCTGAGGACATGGGTCAGGAAGCCTTCTCCAGGAAAAAACAACAGGACGGATGGATTGATAGATAGGTGGATGGACAGATGGATGGTTGATGCATGGATGGATGGATGGTAGATGGCTAGACAGATAAATATTTTCAAATAGAATGTTCGTATACATAGTGTATTCATATATCATATGTGGTATCATATAGGCGTGCAAACATATATGGAGGGAGGGAGGGAAAGAGATAGAAAGAGTGTGAGAGATTTATTGCAAGATCTGCTCAGCACGCTGGGATCCAGGAGACCGAGGGTGTAATTCCAGTACCAAAGCTGGCAGACTCCAGAGCCAAAAAGCACGTGTGTCCACTGTGAGTCCGAGGCCGGAGAAGACCGAAGTCTGGCTCCCACCGTCAGGCAGGAGGAGCTCCCTCTTGTTGGGAAAGCCAGCTGTGTTTCTCAGTCCACCCTTCAATGACTGGCTAAGGCCCCCCATGAGGGAGGGCAGTGGACCTCCTTATTCTCTTGTCCCCAAACCCTCACCGACACCCGCACAGTTACATCCAGAGTAGTGTCTGATCAGCTCTCTGGACACCAGGTGCCTGGCCGAGCGGACACCTCCCACTCACCCTCACGGGCTGTTTCTGCAGCAGGGAGCACAGCAGCGGCCCCTGGACTGTCTCCTGGGAGTCCTCTCACTGCCCCGAGGCTAATTTCAAAAGGCTCCCCAGTCTCAAGGTCCTAGCAGCTCAGACGTGCTCCCAGTCAGCCTCTTCCGCCCCTTCAGCCCCCGCTGCCATCTGCCTTTGGATCATACTAAGTGGCACTTCTTACCTAGCAGAGGGAGTGAGATCTCAGCCAGCACTTGGGTCTAAGCAAGGACCTAGCGGAGGTGGGAGTACCCGTCCTCCCCACTCTCTCGCCTTGGCAGCTCTGAGGCTTTTTGTGGCCTCCAGCTAGCTCTGGGATTGCATTGTTTTTTCGCCCTGGGAGTGATCAGGGAGGCCAGAGGAGGTGGACTCTAAGCTGGACACCCAGCAGCTACAGTGCGCTGGCGGGGAGCATCAATGGCTTTTCTCCCCAGATCCGTGTAAAAAAGATGATGCAGAATGTGCTTCATTAAGTACAAATAGGCCCACGAGACTGCCATTTCCACCAGATGAAATTACCAAAAAAAGCATTTGCTCCCCGGTTTAGATTGAGTCCATCTGGAATGGAACACCCTGGTCTTTTTCCGATCGGCGCGTACGTACCAGGAATAATCAGCCTCCGCATGTGCTCCGCGCAGAACATCACAGCAAAGCACTTCCACATACATTATTTCATCCAATTTACTCCTCATCACTTGCTGAGAGGTGGGCGCTATTATCTGTGTCTCATGCGGGAGGAGCCTGAGGCTGGGGAGCGGGAGCTGACTTGTGGTCCTGCCCCCCAGGGGACCCAGCTGAGCAGGGATTGGAACCCAGGCTGCTTTAGTGGCGAAGACCAGCTCAGCCAGGGACAGCCACTGCAGCCTCAGGGAAGGCCTGAGATGCTGACCTCAGGCCCAAGCGAGCCCCGTGCTTTCCTGCTCTGGTGTCTTCTCTGTAGTGAAAGAACTGAAGAAAGCCAAGTGTCAGACTTGAGACCGTGCTGGGGCAGGGGTGGAAATACCCTCTTTGCACAGGGAGACCTCTCTGCACTGCCTGCTTCTCTATCCCTGCTTGATGCAGCAAAGCCAGACCGTGCACATCGCATCTGGAAGAGGCCTTCACGACCAGCGCAGCAGACCTGAATTTCTCACTGTGTGGCGGATGCGGCTGTGACTGCTGGGTGTGCGGCCTTGACAGAGATTCTGGGTCAGGACCACGCTCAGTGGGGAAGAGTGCAGGGTCACGTAGGGTCGTGTGTCTGGGTGAGAGACAGTGCCTCCTGTGTCAGAGTTTTCCATTCGCATGGAGGCCAGCCATTGTCATTCAGCTGATGGGAAGCCGAGGTCAGTGTATTCAATCAGTCAGAATCTGGAGTCAAAAGGCAGGGTGTCATAACCAGGTAGGAGCATTGTTTGGTCTTTCTCCTCTTGGAAACTTGCCTCAAATTCACAGATTCCTGGTTTCCAAAGCCCCCTCTCGTATGTCCGTATTTCCACAGACGGCAGACTCATTGGCGGACTCACTGCTCATTTTCTTATTTTAGGGTGTGTGCGCGCGCACACACACAGACACACACAGACACACACACACACAGAGTAAGCTCTGGAAATGGTGCCCTTGTCCTTCTACGTAGGGGAACCAGTAAGATGCTGTTTAACTGACACAGTTGGAACTAGTTAGCCCAAGTCCATTTAAACTGGGACCAAACCACATTCACTCCCCATCACAGCCCGTTTAAAGTCCCCCTCCAGGAAGGCGATGTGGGACTTGAGGGCACTGGCCAGTCTTGCACTAAGAGCATGAAATTTCCCAGGAGGTGAGAAGAGATATAGTTACCTCTCTGCCTTCAGCCCCTCACGGAGAACAAAAGGGTCTGGAAGGAGTGCAGGGGGCAAAGTGGGGGTGGGGGTCCCTGTCTCCCGAAGTCATCCCCAGGTTGAACCCGCCACCCAAGAGCAGCCCGGCTTACAAACACTACAGGGGAAGGGTGCTCCTCCCGCCCGTCTCTCAAGTCTGTCTATGATCCCTTCTTATGCTCTGCCATTCCACGGTGCTACTTGGGCCCTTGATACATGCCAGGCCTGTTACCAGGTGCTGAGGAGGCCAAGGTTGGCATCACACCCTCCCTGCTCTCAAGGAGCTGGCAGTCCATGGCGGGGAGCAACGGGTGAACTGGCAGTTAGGATACTTTGGATCAATGCTGTAACAGAAAAGCACAGGCCTCAGGGTAAGCGGAGGGTCGGGAGAGGAGGAAGCCTGTCGGGCTGGGGGAGGTGGGCCTTGCTGCTGATGCTCCAGGTTCGGGAAGCCTCCCTGGAGGAGAGGTCTGAGCAGCAGCAGGGCCCTGGAGGAGGAGGGGCCCTGGCCACGAGGGAGGTGGCAGGAATTCAGGAGGCCAGGTGCAAAGCCGGGCATGGAAACGCTGGCACCTTTGGGGAATGTGGGTCCTCCCCAACCAGTTTGTGAGGCCCTTGAGGTGTCTTGGTGCCCCTTTATCTCCCACACAGTGAGAGAAGGGACCTTTACCTCTCGCCACAGCTGATAAAAAGGAGCAACCAGACCTCCAGCTTCCTCAGATGGAGTGAAAGCCAGGGCCCTGTTTGGGTGCTGCCCAGGGAATAGCTGGGACCACCCCTGGAACTTTCAGGGCTGTGAGGAAGCTGGGATGAGGTCATGTGATTAGCTGGCTCACAGGAGTCAGCACAGTCACAGTCATGCTGGCGCCTCACCAAAGGCGCGTGTTTCCACAGATCATCCGGTGTGAGTCCTCTGGCCCGTTAGCCCGATGAGGGACTTAAAGTCAGGCATTTTGCTTCTCTGTGCCTCAGTTTCATTGCCTTTAAAATGGGTATGATAATGCTCGCCTCACACTAGTGTTCTGAGAATTAAACAATGCTTGTAAATGATCAGTACACCTGGTCTATAGGAAACGCTCAGGAAATACTAACTATTCTGACTATAATTTATTGTTATGAGACACAGTTAGGTCATGGAGGAGGAAGAGGAGGAGAGGGGAGGAGGAGGGCGAGGAGGAAGATGAAGAGGAGGGAAGGGGCAGGATGAAGAAGAGGAGGAGAGGGGAGGAGGAGGGCGAGGAGGAGGAGGGAGAGGAGGAAGAGGAGGAGGAGAGGAAGGAGGAGGAAGGGGAGGAGGAGGAAGAGGAGGACGAAGGGGAGGAGGAAGAGGAGGAAGGGGAGGAGGAGGAAGAGGAGGATGAAGGGGAGGAGGAGGAGGAAGAGGAGGATGAAGGGGAGGAGGAGAAGGAAGAGGAGGATGAAGGGGAGGAGGAAGAGGAGGACGAAGGCGGGGAGGAGGAGGAGGAAGAGGAGTTCTCCCAAACCAAACAAAGTACTCTTCCCAGCCCCGGGTACAACCACCAGAGCTATGGCCCTATCCCTGCCAGTCCTTCTACAGGCATGGCTGGTTCTCCCTGACTGATGTGCCAATTTAGGATTGAAGTCCCGCTGAGCCAGAGATGGCACTAGAGGGTGATGTCATCAGAAAGCACAGTGGCGGGCACCGGGAAACACGATGGCACAGCCGGGCACCAGCCTTCCAGTGGTGGAGAAGAAGGTGTAGGTGTGTGCTGGGGATGGGCTGATCAGGTTACAGACTGTAGTAATAGGCTGTCCTCCTGACAACCCTGCGAGGACCAGCTGATAATCCATCTTCCACATGAGAAAACTCCTCTGCTCAAGGTCACCTGACTGGTTTTAGACAGAGTAGGATTTTGTCACAGAATCTGAACCCACAGACCCTACTGCCTCCCTGCAACAGCGGGACCCTTGTGTGAGACCCACGCTGGGCCATGGCTACGCTTAGTCTTCACGCTCACCGTCTCATTGACTCCTCACTACAGCCCTCTAAAGCTGGCATCTTTGTGCCTTGGAAAGTTAGACCCAGAGGCTATAAAATAGCTCATCCAAAGGCATGCAGCTGGTCAAAGTTCTCTCTCCTGCCTTTCCTGTCTTCCATCTCCTTTCTCAAGTCAGCTCATCATTTGCATTTTTTGCTCTTACTGAACCATAGTGGCTGCTCCCTAAAGAGTGTCCTCTCTGAGAGACATTTCTCATCCCCCTGACGCAGAAATACTTAGCCAGGACGGGTGAGCAAAGACGCGGACGGGCCCGCATGATTCCAGCCTGCGTGATGTCAACCAGTTGGCTTCCACCTTTGTTTCCTAGCAACGGGGCCCTGATCAGGGCGTCGGCTTTGGGCCAGACCATTGCTCTGCCAGGTCGGCGCAGGTATTGGCAGTTTCCATCCGACACCAGCGCTAGGCCTAGAGGTTCCTCCTGAGGATCTGGGTCTGCGTTTTTGTCCCCTTCCGCTCCACTGATGCCCAAGGAGATGGAAGACTCCTTTAGGAAATCTTGGTCCAAGAAGTCCCTAAGGGCTGGGGCCCCAGGGTCATTGATATTTACTCCTGGAAAGATCCTTCATTAAGGAATTTCTCATAGAGATGATGAGATGGAGTCTCAAGGAGAATAAGCAACTTATTCGACAGGAGTTACGGATCAAAACAAAATTGGGCCTCAAACTCCTCCCTCCTCTGCTTTCCCCATCCAAGAAAGCCTGTTGAGAGTCAGTTCAAGAGACCATGTGCCCAAAGTTGAGGCTGACTATATGTAACATTTAAAATGGAACAGTACCTTTTCTTTTCCTATTTCCTGACCATCAACTTTGTCCCATTTTTAATAAAGTCAGGACCGTCTGTAACTCAGGGCAAAAGGGGCAGCTGAGTCACCCCAGGCTCAGTCTGTTGAAGGGCGCCCAGAGCCCTGTCCTGTTTTTGTCTCAAAGAAATATGGTCACCCTGCCAGAGATGTCCCTTTTTAATTTGTAGCACTCACTTGAGATACAGTTTACATACCATATGATTAGTTATTATTTTGAGCCTTCTCTTCAAGTGACGACTTTGTACCAGGGTGACATTTGGATTAAATGTCCAGAAGGGAACACAACTTCTAATGATCATATTGTTGTGAAGATTCTCTAAGGAAAAGTAAATGGGGAGCCACTCCTCCAGCTTTCAGCCACATCCCTGTTTTCTGTTGCAGCTACCAGTTCATGAGCCAAAGAGGCAGCTGGTGGGAGGGGCAGGAGGTGGCAGCGCCAGCTGGTGCTCAGTATGACCCAGTGTCCATATATTTCCACATATGGGCTAAGTTGACCCCCTGCGCTGGTTTTATCCAGCAGCGATTTTAGTGCCTACTATATTCCCAGTACTATGTTAGATGCTGCGAATGCAGCAGTAAATTCAATGTTGCTCTCACTTCACAGAGCTCAGTCCGGTCTTCGGAAGACATAGGTAACAAGGAAATCACACTGCAATGTGCAAATGCTTGTGGGAAGAAACAAAGCGTGGGGAGGACTCCTGACTCACACTGGGTAGTGGATTGGAAGGGTACCCCAGAAAACATGAGGAGGTCAGATTTAGGATGACATCGGCGTGTAGGGAGAAGGAAAGCATTTTAGGTAGCAAGAAAAGCAGGTAACAAAGAAGTAGTGAGATGAGCGAGGGAAAAGTGGATGGAGCAGGTTGGTAAATATACCTAGGGAGGAACCAAATCCCACTGAGGAATTTGTTTTCACTTGGGACAGCTGAAGACCATTTACTGGTTGTGGGTATTACCGTGATCCTTTGCATTGAGAATTTGACTTCCCCTAGTGTGGAATAGATAGGGGTTGACTTGGCACAGGAGGAAGTGTGTCTGGGATGCCAGATTAGATTTGGGAAGGTCGGTTAGAAGCTATAGCAGTGTTTCATCAGACAAATAACATCAGCTTAAATTTTAGTTGCCATGAGGAGGAAGAAAAAGTATATATGGGTGTCAAATATGTTAAGTTGTTAGTATGAGAACTTTCTAATTGAATGGTGGGAGGTGCGAGGTGAGGGAAATCATTATAAGTGGTATCAAGGTTTTGGGGTCAGTTCTAGTCACCCCCCCAAAAAAAAAAAGTATTTTGGGACAAAAGAACAGCAGGTATTAGAGAGATAAGCTTGACTTATTTCAAATATGCTAAGACAGGGACTCCTAAGGGACATCGTCATCTAACCTATTAGCCCACATAATATAAAGTAGGCAATTGGGCATGCACCTGTCTGGTGAGTAAAAGGGAAATAAGACCTGAAAAATATAAGTTTGGGATCTAGGTATGTAAATTATTAAAGTTGTAAGAAAAGACAACATCTTCCAGCATAAAAAACAAAGTTCCTCTTTCACAACAGGGTTCCTCAGGGAATTCCTTTCCCCTGCCACATCCAGTTTTGTCTGCAGGGTTTTGTTTGGAGAGGTTTTATTCCATTCAGAGAGGCTGTCCTTGCCACTCACTTTGGGCCGGCTGGTAATTGTGCAGTGTGTTTGGGGACATTAAAGAACAGGCCTAGTCCATATTAAGTGAGTTGGAATTAATATCCCATTTCCTTAAGGAGAGACACAGGCTTCTGTGACCCTAGTGGCCAGAGCAGAAGGGAAGAAGGCATGCTTTTCGGGGTTTTGCTTCATTATCTGCATACTTCATTTAACTGACAATTAATTAGCCTTCTAAGGCAGGTTCCCGGTATATATGGCCTTGCTTCCAGCGATCCAATGTGCAAGTTTGATTCCTTAGACCAGCCCCTGAGTCTTGTCCCCAGCGAGAGAGTATGCATGGTCCCTCCTTCTCAAGCCCTTGAAGCCGGATGGTTTCCATGTCACTGTATTTCAAACCCTTTTAAAGAATCACTTAATTTGTCAGACAGGTGTCAGCTCCTTGGGCCCGAGAGATGGCTTATTATGTGTAAGTTTAGATATTAAATGTCATTTCACATAAGCACATAGCTTTAAGCACATGGTTGCTGAGAAATTAAACTTAGAAAAGTTGGATTTACCCAATTATGAAGGATTTTTTTTTTTTTTTTACTATTTAACTCTAAACATGTGCCGTCTCCCTGAAGTAGGGGGATAAACCTCTGCCCAACCCCATATTTGCTTCAGATGATGAAACAAGATGCCACCCAGAGACCCAGGGAATATAACAAGATTGATTCCGTAACGAAGCTCTGGGGGGAGAGCAGAGACTGGGGGTGGAGGGGTGCAGGGGTCCCCGTGTGCTGGCTGGGGCTCGCACGGTCTGAACTTCCCCAGGCACCAGGTGGGGGACCTTGGTTTGTGTGGACGTGGGGACAGGCGGCTTGGTGGGATTGAAAACTGCCAGCTGTCAAGCATCAGAAACCAGAGTCAGAATCTTGACTACACTTTCCTGTATGTTTGATGTGCCCTGAAGTCTGTCATGTTCCATTCGATGGAATTGGGACTTGTTTAAGGAACCCATGTGACCTCTGTGAGGGTGGTCAGGGCTGAGCATTCCATGAAGCACCTCGCATGAGAGTTCAGTGACGGCGCCTTTGAGATGAGAAATGAGGGCTTTGGTTGCTCTCTATTCTGTCTGGAACTCTGAAGGGGATAAGAGGTGTTTCCATGAGGCTCTTTCATTATAGATTTACTCTGTGGAGAGAGAGACATGTGTGACCTTGATTTATTTATTTTTGAGTACCTGTGAGACATGAGATCGCAAGGCATTTCCCCAGAGATGCATCCTCAGAGAGGCAATTGTTGCTGTCACTGACTATACCAGATGAGCAGGTCATTGGCAAAGGCCCAAGAGTTTAGAAATGTGCAGGGGGATTGGGGCAGCTGAAGAATTCAGTGCAAAGAAGACCACATGAAGTTTGGGCAGTTGTGCCGACTCTGGGGTCCCATCCCACTGTCAGGGGCATCCCAGTTAAGGACTGAAAAGCAGCAGCTTTCCAGCCCACGCCATCACTTCTGATGGTGGTGATGCCGTTTAGGAAGTATGTATGATGCAGAGGGAGCGAGCTGAGACACTGATGGGATGCTGGCAGTGTCCAGAGAGAATTCGTGGAGAGAATCCTTTGGCCAGGATCACACAGCAAGTTTATTAAAAGCAGAAATAACTAGTTGAGGTGCCCTGCGGGGCTGGAAAGGTGACATCAAGAGAATGCACGTGTGTGGGGGGGTGGGGGGGGGCACCTAAGCTGCCTGCCTCTCTCACACAGGCAAGATGAATTTTGTATAGAAACGGGGGTTAGCACATTCCAAGCTATTCTGTAGCATCTATATAGACCCCATTCGCAGTTTAATTGGTGGATCCCGTGGGACTCCTAAGATAGCCAAGGAGTCTGAGAAAGGGAGTGAACTTCTCCAGCCCTATGGCATCTGGCAAAGGACTGAGGCTGGGGAACAGCACCCCTTCCTCCAAATGGGAGATGCTAGTGGGTCCAGGTGTGGCTCCATGCTAAGCTTTTCCGGTGCTGCTGCCTTGAGCCCAGGACTAATGACACCTGGGTGTGGAGAGTTCACGCTCAGGGTGGCAGATCAGTCTCTGTTTCCAGCAGAGCTCAGTTTACATGCAGAGATTCCACTCGAATGGATCTAGCATAGGGTGGAGGGGGTGCAGTTTCTTGTCTCGGAAGTTCGTGGGTAAGTTAGGGCTTTCAGTCCCGAGACTCCAGGAGGCGCAGAGGAGACTGCTGCAGCCTCTGAACTGAAGGAGTCACAGGGCCCCGCGACAGCGAGTGTCTGCTGTGCTGCAGGTTGGGCAGAGTCTAGAGCCTGGGATTGCACAGGATCCCAGACAGTGGGCCAGTTTGTAAGTAACAGCCTAAATGGGCCGAAGGGAAATTTGTCAGAGGAATGTGATGTCTCTGAAATAGCTGGACTGTTTCAACGTTGCAGATGCTGGATTTGACAGTGGTGGGGAGGGCCTGGTCCTCCGCGGAATGACTTTCAGGAACTGAACACAGGTGTCCGGACCTTGCACAGGACAGGGTACGCACACGCAGTGGTTTGCCCCTTTTGTGAGCTCTTTTCGTGAAGGCTTTATGTTCTTAACGAGCGTGCCGTTTCAGAAGAGGGTGTGATCTGTGTGGAGTCATCGCTGTGATCAGGAATGAAGTCGCATGTGGTTAAGCGCTGGTTGATGAACACACATGCTAAGGTGTGGCTGTGAGGTACCGGGCATCGCCAAGAAAAGGGGGTAGTATGTGCCTTTGAAGGTGAAGGCAAACTGTGTCTGAGAGGCTGTTCAAATAGGCACTGAACATCGGAGCCAAGAATATGACGACGAAGTACTTATCAGCTGTTTACCAGATGGAATGAGTCACTTCAGGATACTGGTGTGGGACCCCGTAAGGGTAGAAGGCCTCGTCATGAGGGTTGCAGCGTCCACCCTGAGGTGCCATTCATTTTTCCCAGGTTTAAGAACCGGGTAAATCAGAGCACTGAGTTCAAAACAATGGGAGTAAACACTCTTTGTCTAAATGGGCCTTGCATATGGGTTTCAAGCCTTGAAGGCCCTCTTTTAATTGGGCCACATTAGCTGTTTTAACTAGTAGGGATGGGAGAGGTCTGTGCGGCCCCATTTTGGCACTCATTTGTGAGTGATTTTAATTTACTCCTCTTTGGGTCCATGCCCAGCATGGAACACAGCAGGGTAACGGGTGCTCTGGCTAGGAGGGGATTGGGCAAGTCATTCATTCTGCTGACTACGGTGAAGTGTCCTGTTTATTTCCCTTCCGTGTCCAGAAGTGTCCTTGGTAACTCCCCTGAGATTAGAGGGGGTGCCATGTTTCCCTTTAGGGGACGTCTCCCATGTAACTTGCATTGAGCCCCTGGATTAAGGCCATGAAGGCTTGGTAGTTGGTCCATTTCAGCAGATGTTAGGAGTCCAGCTTGCAGAGGTGTGACTGTCAGTGAGCTGCGTTTTATATCCTGCTTTCTGTATGCATTCTTCTCAGAAGTTCGGATTTCTCATTGGGCTAAATTGTGGACCTCCGATTCAGTTTCTTTTGGTGGTTACTACATATAGCTTATGGGTGCAGGGGGAGTCCTCTCTCCTCTACTCACATTTGTTCACAATTGTCTTCCTCCAGTGGGGCGCACACTGTGTCATTAGGATTGGGGTCTCCCTTGTAGCAGTGGTTGCTTTAGAGGCTAAGGATGCTGGGCTTCAGACAAATTTGAATGAACCCCTTGGCTCTGTCCTGAGGGGGCCAGGGATGTTTCTCCTGTAGCCCTAAAGATGGGGATCTTTGGCCGACACAACAGAGCAGCAGCCAAGGAAATTTTTTTGTATCGAGTCCTCGCGTGCCACCTGCTTTTGAATGTGGCCCATGACGTTTCACATGGTGACTGCTGCTCCGGCCGGGAGCACCATCAGGCCCCCATGCAGCACAGGGCATCAATATGTCCCCTGAGCACTGTGTCCAATGGCGGCGAAGCCTGATTGGGTCACCTTTGTCACAGGAACATCGGTTGTTACAGGACAAGAGTTGCTTGCTTGAGCCTGGTGTTAGCGCTGGAATCCAGACACGTGATTCCATGTGAGACACATACACTGTGACAGATGAGTGACCCAGGGCCATTTTATTCCTGTCCCGAAATTCCCATTGTCAAGATGTCCAGCATAGTTGAGGAGGACGGGTAGCAGGCCCGGTCAGATGGAGCGAACGCAGCGCATACCGCCCAGCTCAGCGCACAAGCCTGCCTCTGGCCCCGGCCCAAAACACGCGCTCGTCGCCAACGTTGCCAGCTGCTGGCCTGAGCAAGAGAAGACCCAGTGCTGGTGGGCACGCCACCCTGCTCCCTGTCTGAGCTGCGGTGGTCATCCCGGGGTGCATGGGGCGGGCCCCCCACACTTGGTCCCCACGCTCAGAAGGATGAGTCTCCACAGACACTGAGTGGGCTTGAAAGGGTTTTTGACTTACAGGATGAGGATTTGAGGGGTTAGCCATGTGGGTTCCCAAGGAGGTTCGGGAGTGGCTTCAGGGAGCAGGGAGAGGTGACCAGTGCGGCTTTTATGGTGACTTGGAGGTGGGACGGGGGCGAGGGCTCTGGCGCACGGCCCAGGCTTGTGTGGTCTGAGCCCCCCAGTGGCACCACGGGTGGAAATACTCGGGCTTTCTCATCAGCCTGTCCAGGGACGAGGGAGCAGTGGGTTCTAAAAGCTGGCGACGTCAAACGTCAAACAAGGAGGAAGATTCCATCACAGAGATTTATAAGTATCCTAAGACTCCTTGGAATTAAGCTTTGAGTGGGAGTGATTTGATATTGTTCCAGGATTTTAAAAAGGCAGTGCCATCAGGGATTCCCGAGAAGAAGGCATGTTAGAACACGGTCTGTGTGTGTGGGGGGGATTCAGACCACACCCGTCCCTCCACCTCAGCCCCATTCAGGTCTCCACAGAGACTGAGTCATACCCTGCCACCTCCTTACGAATGCAGCGTTGGTCGCTGAGCTGTGGTTACTGAGAGGGGAGAGCCATATGCCTCAGGAAAGAGAAGCACTTGCTTTATTAGTTGAGTCACTAACCAACAGATCTCTTTAGACCTTTGAATTTCTTTAAAGGCATCCTCATACCTGCGTGGTTTGAACTTCTGCTGCTGCTGTCTGACTCTTCTCTGACACAGTGTCCCTTTCTGCATGTTCTCAATACTTCCAAGGCCTCCCAGCAGTCAGATTCTCTCAACAAGGAAAGGTCTTTCTCTAATACCTGGCACTCCATTTCTGTCTTGGCCCATGTATCTTTTTATTATTCAGTATATTTCTATTACTTTCTATATACCTTTTCTCTCTAGCCAGACTATAAGCTACCCGACTGCAGGATTCATAATTCTGATTTCACCTTTTGCATTTATTTCTCAGGTATTTTTTGCTAATAATAAAAAACAATAGCCATGTTTAATGAGTGAATGAATAAATGAGCGCATGGAATCTTGGATCGTAATATTCTGTGTAAATATACAGTGTCATCAGAGGCATAAACAGGTAAATGGAGTAAAGACGAAAGAAATACCTTGTTTTATTTGTAGAGGAAAGACGTGTTTGACTCACACACACCCTCACACAAACTCTTCATGTTTTCAATCAGGATTTCAGTGAGTTACTAAATAATTGTCCTGTAAGGAAAATAGATTTTTTTCCCCTCACCAAGTTCTTATCATCTTTCACCATAAATATGTATCTGCCTTCGGATACATTTAGTCTACTATAATTTTAAAAAGTATTTACCACTACTGAAGAATTTATGAAATATCTAGAAGTTCGCTAAGTTTTTTACATCTATCGTTTCTTTAGAACAATGCAGTGACTTTGTTGTCAATCACTTGGTTACTCATGGGGAAACTGAGGCTGAGAGGCTGACTCAGTGGTTGTTGGGAACCTCAGAATGAACTCAGGCCTGCACGCTTCCAAAGGCCAAGGTTTAAGCACTGTTTGTTATATTACCCCCACTTATTAGTGAAATGTATGGCTTATTTTAATTTGTGTAATACCTGAGTTAATGAATGTTGACGTGGGGGAGAGATCTTTTATGTTCATCATCTACAAAATAGCTAAATATGCACATTTCTGTGGTTTAAAAATATGTAAATATACGAATATACGTATAAAATCTTGACTCCATTTAGCCTTGAAGGTAGTCAAGATGCTAGCATCATTATTTCAATCAAATCATTAGCCTTTCGGCTTTTCTGCTCAGTTCTCCTAGCGAGATGCATTACTGGGAGTGAGGTTTGCCTCTGCCCCTCCAGCTATCGTATCCTTCCTCCAGTTGGCTTGTCAAGTAAGAAGCTGAGGGGAGCTGTTACCTCATCAGTTCAGGTCTGCAGCCTGTGGGAACCTGGAAAACACGCATCAGATCAGCAGGAGGAGAAGGAGGACTGGGCCCCTTCAACGGAGTCACGCTTTCAGAACATGTCACATTTTCGAAACCGGGTACTTCTGCATGTGTTCTCCCATGAACATCTTCTGATTCTCACAATAGCCTTTTGAAACAGTCCTTTTGTTTTCTTCAGATGAGAAAACAATAGGTCAAGAGTGGCAGTGGCACAGTTAGTAAGTGACCCAAGGTCACAATAGCTGAGAGGGAGCACCTGGACCCAGCTGGGACACTGACAAGTGCAGGTCATCTCATCGCCACCTCCAATGTGGACACGGTCACCTCACCTCAAGTACCAGGCAGAAAGACTGGGCAGGGGCCAGCAGGGAGCTGAACTACTCTTCTAGTTACTTAAAAAGTTAATTGAAATTATGGCGCAGGAGGGATATTAGTGATCTCGTCCTTACTGCAGGAGAGGGAAACCACTGCCGAGGTGTGGTCACCTGAGACCGCATCATGAGTTACGAGGCCGAGCAGTGACGAAGACGCAGACCAAGTCAAGCGACTTTCCCACTAGACAACATTGCAAGTTCTGGACCTGCCTCCCTAACTTCAGACTTGGCCACGATGCCATGAATATTAATGATATTGATGAGACAAAGCCAGAGGTCTCCAGTCTGAGTGTGTATTTTGCTAAACAGCCTCTTACCTCGCCACTGCCCTGCTTGCAAAATTCATCCAGGCCTCTGCTGAGCCATATCTGCTGTTTGTTTGGAGATCCTTTGAGGGGCTGCACATCCTGTGCAAATCGGCAGCCTACTCAGGTGCGTGCTGGGTTCTCCGCCTGCCCCTTCCCTCCTGCAGGCTGGGCGACAGGTAACTTTTAAGAGGCCATTAATTAGTCCTAGATGAAAAGCACAACTACTTAAGCAGGACTTGCCTTACCCACAGGAACACTGTAGGACTCAAGCCAAATTTTTCCTGCTGATTGGAAGGCGCGGGGTGTTCCTTTGAGGACTAGGTCAGGCTGAATATACATCAGCATTGTCATAGTCAGACACTGCCTAAGCCTGGCCATTGAGGAAGTCCAGGGCAGTAGAATCCTAGATCCCAGGAAGGAGTGGGACTAGTTTATGAGAATTAGTAAATACTGACACATTACTATCACTCACTAAACTTCTGATCCTTTGGCCCACTGTAGGTACTCAATACAAATTGAATGACTCCTTGTTCCAAAACCTTTAGTTCCATAAAATCACTCAGAATGATGAAGGGGAAAACAGGGCTAACCTGTATTTGTTTGCCTTTAATTTTTTTTTTTTTTGAGGAGGAAGAAATACTTCAATTAGTTGTTCATTTTGGTATCTTGGTTGTCCTGCGCCTGCCCCACCCTCCACCAGGTCCCCAGGTCACGAACCATTAAACTTCCAGCTGCCTCCCCAGAGCGCGTCCCTATCCAGGTTACCTGGTCCTCGGTCCATTGTTGTCCCAAGGACAGCCCACCTAGAAGCCTTTCATTTTTTTATATACCTTACATAAGGGTTTGCCCCAGAACGGCTTTTTATTCAGCCGAAGGACACTGTTTTAGGAAGACCCAGATTCCTGGAGGACCCGCAGTCCCTGGAAGTAGCAGCCAGTAAAATAGCTGGGAACATACCCTAGGTTAGGCTCCCTGCTTTATGCTCACAGCTAGAGATTAAAGTTGGCCCTCAACAAAGCTCAGATATAGGGGCACATCACTGCAAGTCAGTGACTTCTGCAACGGAAACGCCAGAGCGCGAGTCAGCAGGACCAGGTGATCAGGGTGATTGGGAGAGGGAATGCCTGAGAGGTCTGATTTGCCAAGAAGGACCGTGTCAGTACGCAAGAGGGAAGGTATCCACTGTGAGGGGTGGTTGTCACTGATGCTACTCTTCTGAGCAACTCAATCAATCAAGATGTTAACAGCTGTCACGCAGTGCGCCTGCCCCCAGCCGTACTGGGCACTTTCCCCTGTGATCTCACCTACCAGGAGGCAGGACTCATTGCCTTCACTTTCGAGAGGAAGGGTTAGATGGCTTGGCCCTGGCCAGTGGGCATTAAGATGGGAGGAAGGTTAGCAGTGCTGCAGCTCAGTGGTTTGCAGGGTGGTCTGCGGACTCACAAGAGTTTTGCAGGCCTACATGGATGGTTAAGGGAGACGAGGAAGCCTGTCCTCCAGCGCCAGAGTCTGAGTCAATCAGACAAACCTGACAGACTTGCATGTTAAAGATTTTGCTTGAATAAGGGCTATGCTGCTTAGAAAAAAATGCCGTGTGGAGCCCATTTGTTTCTTGGGCCCATGCTTTGCAAGGTTCTCACATGGCAGACAACTGAAAATGGCCAGTACAGATAAGCACAGCCTAGCATGTTCACATCAAAAGTAAAAAGAAAATTCAGCTCCATTTACTTCCACTTTGGCCAGAAGATACCTGCTGTAGCTGAGGGTCAGGGCACCGGAGTGGTTCAGGGCTGGGATGGACCTGCCTGCGGAAGGCCCATCCATAAGAACACGTCCTTAAAAAGCACGGCAGCCAGCGAGCCCGGGGCTCCACTAACTCAAGCCAACCCACAGACTTACATTCACTTCTCTGCACAAACTAGGCTGAGGGCCCTAGGCCCTGGCACTGCCTCAGCAAGTCCCCCGCTGACAACAGACAGATCTCCTGCTGCCAGGGCCACCGGAGAAAAGTCATTGTGAGAGCTGGTGGGGTCATTTGTGAGGCCCTTTTCATGGGGTCCATTTCCTCTCGATCATACAATCTTTGAAAAGCCAATACAGTTTCATAAGCAGAACACAGGGCTTTCTCCAGATGAAAAGCACAAGACAAACCAGTTCAACTTCCCTGGAATCGTCTCCTTTTCTGCCTTTTGGTGGCTATCGTAACAGAAGCAAACACAAAATAAAAACAGCCAAACAAAAACTGTGCCACCACCAAAAACACCCCACCAATTTTGAGTAGTTCAGGTTAGCGAATTTTGTTTCTATGAAAGCAAGGTATGTTGTTCCTTAATAAACACCAAAGCCTCAGGAATCAGTCTCTTGGTCACTGCTGGAATCTTCTTAAAAGCACAAGACTTTTTTCTCCCTTCTTTGAACTGTAATTTGGAGAATAAAACAGATGGTGGAGGCTAGATTTAGAAACATGGGGTGTCGGTGATTCTAAAGCTGGGGGCCTATTTCCGTGTGCCTGTTTGTGGGAGGGAGATTTGGATTACGTTTACGTAACAGTGCCTTTGGCTGAATTTTGACCTGGGTAGGTCCTAAATACGGAGCAAAACCGCATGGTCCAACCCGCCCTCTCCTGACCTCCCAAATCCCATATTTAATTAAAAGACATGGAACACCAGTGATGAAGAAATAGTTACCAATTATTTAATGTTTGGTAGAGAAATGGAAATAAATCCCCAAGCTAAATAGTATGCACTCACTTGAGGGAAATACAGAATTTAAGGATCCAACAGTTTGGGGCTAGTAATGAAACTCAGATGTGCCTGCCTCCCCAGCTGGCCCTGGCCTTGGCTGTGCCGTCCCCAGACAACCCTTAGCACAGGTCAGCAGAGAGAGGTAGTGCGGAAATGACAGGCCCTGGAGACTCTTCTAGAGTGTCTGCCAACGACGTTAGCACTTCGTCTGGTATTTATGTTATTCCCATCTTCTTGCTGTGGCATAAATCCTATCCACATGCCCCTTAAAAGGCAAGCAATTTCCAGGTGTCTTCAACACAAAGTAACTTGGGTCACTCTATTCTGTCGCATCTGCAACTAGAACTGATCCCAGAGAGCACGGAACTCCCGAGCCTAGAGGGACTGGTGCCCGGACGCTCTGCATCTCCTCTGGTGGCACTAATGAATGAACTGTCACATCGGTAAACGTGATCTGTTCTAGACATCACATCGCAGGGCTCTGATGTCTGAAATGTCACTGAAAGGTGGGCAGGTCCCAGCAGAGCATGCACACTGAACGCAGCAGAGCTGAGGAGCGCGTCATCGATGAAACACATTGTAATGGGAAGGTCATAGAGGACTGAGGGGCCTTCAAGCCAAAAGGAAACCCCACCAGGATTCAACACAGGGCGAATTACAAATAGAGGAGCAACAACTACTGAAGGCCCGAAGTACCTAAATTCTAGCCAAACTTCAGCTAACCCCATCATGTCCTATTTGGGACAATGCATCTATTAAAGCTCTAAATTTAGGGGGAAACAAAGCAACTAAACAAACACTAAGACAGAGCTTCTAAAGTTCTAGGACTGGCCAGCTGGAAATAGGACTTACGCAGAGTCTACTCTCTAATACTGCCAACCACCAAGGGATAAGGGGAGGAAAGCTGGCTGAGGAGGAAGAGAAATGCCTACTTCTTATCCCCTAAGGGGTGGAATATCGTCTCAGATGGTAGCTGTAGATCTTGATGCAATGATCCCAACAGTCCAAGACCAGCAGCTGCCCCTTGGGAGTGAGGGCAATGCCCACTGGGCAGGTGAGCCCCTCGCGAATGAGGACACTGTAGCCCCCACCCTTAGGAAAGTGGAGGATCTCCTTGCGACTGCTATCCGCCACAATGAGGTCCCCTCGGGCGTCCACACACATGCCCGCAATGCAGCGGAAATCCTCATTCTCGGAGAAGAAGTGGCTGATCTGGCGCCCCAGCTGCCCGTCGGGGCCCACGGAGCCAATGGAGAAGCCACCTTCCAGGTGGTGCTCGTTCTGCCGATTCTCCAGGTTGAGGCCCAAGCCCTGCGTGAAGTAGACGGTGCCCTCGGCATCGCAGGTGACAAACTTGGGCCGCACCGCACTGCAGAGGCAGGTGTACTTCACCACCCCGGCCCCGCGGTCCACCGTGAAGCTCCAGAGCTTTCCGCCTTCCACGTCAGTTACCACGAACTGGCCCGACGGAAGGGCTGTGACGCCCCAGGGTTTGCTCAGCTGGCTCCGGTGACAGGCCACGCAGTGGCCGTCCAAGGTGTAGACCTTGAGGGAGTTGTCATAGCTGTCAGTCACACCGATCAGCCCGTGGCAGTTCATGGCCACAGAGAGAGGAGTGAGATTGGGCAAATCCGCCCCGAGGAAGCTGAGCACGAAGCTGTCGATGCCGCTGGGGCTGCGGCGGATCTCCTTCAGAAAGCCTTTGCGCGTGAAGACCTGTATACGGAAGTTGCCGCGGTCGGCCACCAGCACCTCGCCCTGGCCGGTCACGTACAGGCTGACCGGGAGGTTGAACAGGCCTGGAGTGCTACCTTTGGCCCCCATCTTCTTGAGGAAGAGGCACTGCTGCATGCTGGTGGCCGTCTCCGGACCCCGCTGCTTGGCGGGCGAGGCCCTGGGGCTGGCCACCGCCTCCTCGGGACTCATGTCCATCTCCCTGAACGTGACAGAGGGCGAGGCGGCCGGCGCTGCGGCCTCCATGGCCCAGGAGTCTTCCATGTTAACGGTCCGGGGCTTCTTGACCGCCTGCCCGATCTGGAGGGGGCCGACGTGGCCGACCTTCAGCAGCTCCACGTCCTGCAGGACGAGCTCCCGGGGCAGGCTGGCAGTGAGCTCGGGCTCCTCCTCGTCAGCTGTCTCCTCCAGGAGGGCCACGTCCGCCTGCTTGATCTTGGCCAGGAAGTAGTCGCAGCGCGACACGGCCTGCACCTCGGCGATGTGGAGCAGGTAGCTGTGCTCCTCCACCGTCTGGCTGTTGGTCTTCTCAGCCTCGGCCAGGGAGCCCGTGAAGAACCTGCGGGAGCGGGCCAGCTCCTCCTGCACCCTGCGCTCCTCGTGCCCGTACTCCTGCAGAACCACTTTATACCTGGCCTGGAGGTCCTTGGAGATGCCGTCCAGGGCCACCTTGCGCCGCTGCAGCTCCCCCATGAGCTCCCGCAGACGGGCCAGCTTCTCTCCAAAGTCGCGCCGCCGCTCCTCGGCAGCCTCTTTGACCGGCAGCGTGCAGTGGCCGGGGGGCTGGTGGTCCGCCTCCCGGCAGGGCTCACACAACACCAGGCCGCAGCTCCGGCAGAACTGCCGGGGCAGCCGCCGCCCGCAGGCCCGGCACATGAGCAGCCCCACGGCCTCGCTGAGCCCAGCCGTGTCGATGATCTTGAGCACGGTCAGGTTGTCCGTCAGCTGGCTCAGGCTGGTGATGCGGGTAATCTTGCTGCAAAAGGGACAGCGGACACCGTTGATGCTACTGGCGAGAAGCTTCTCCAGGCACTGGCGGCAGATGGTGTGGCCGCAGTGCAGGAGCTTGGGCCGCAGCTGCTCCTCGGTGAAGGACTCCATGCAGATGGGGCACTCGAGCACCTCCCGGAGGGCATCCAGGTTCAGGTGAGAAGCTGCCGCCATGGCCATCGCTCTTCAGCCCAGAACAAAGGTGCTTAGCATGCGTGCTGCAGGGGCTCAAATCCTGCTGGAGAGAGAAAGGGGCCGTTACTCTGTTGCCTGTGGGAACAGATTCGCTCCAGAAACATTTACAGAAGAGCTACTATTGCTGACTTGTTTCACACTTGTTCTTGACATCTCTGTGTTAGGCGGTAGTGGTACAAACTCCGCGACAAAACCCTGGCCTGTAGGAAAAATTCAGGTTCTGGAGTCTCTGAGACTTCGCTGTGCGACATTCAGGAAGTCACCATCACTCATCTATCGAGTGAACGTGATAATGGCATCTACTTTGTATGGTGTGGGGAAGGGTTAACTAACGTTACGATTATGATGTGCTTAGCACAGCTCCTGACAAGTAGTGTGCTTGGTAAGTCTTAGTGATTAGTTCCGTATTCTGTGAAGTTTGCAACTCATGCCTTGCATTAGCAGAGAAGTAGAGTAAAGGATGATACACAGAGTAGGAGCACAGTGGACGGAGGAACGGATTCTGCCTAGAGGAACTGGGGATGGCTTCCCAATAGCAGTGACACTCCTGAGATGTATGTGTGAAAAGAAACATGATAGTGAGCGATAAAGGCCTTCTAAGTAAAGAAAACGATCTGAGCAAAGCATGGGTGTGTGTGTGTGTGTGTATGTGTGTGTGTGTGTGTGTGTGTGTGTGTGTATGTATGTATGTATGTATGTGATGTTCTGTTTAGAGGCCTAGAAACCATCCAGAGACTAGAAAACGATGATTAGCTTTATGTGAAGAGTAAAACATGACATCAAATATTTTTTCTTTGCATCTATCCTCCTATCCTTTCAACTAACCACCCATCTAAGACGATGTGCATGGTCTTATACTAGACACTGAGGTTTTTAGGACATGAATCCTGCCTTTCAGATGTTTACATTTAGGAAAGGAGACAAAACATGTAGGGTAAATAGTAATCAAGGCAGAAAGTAGTATAAATAAGATATAAACTAAGTTTAATGGAGGCGAAGAGGGATGTACTTTAACTAAAAGGTAACAGTTTTCTGAGAGGAGAAGGCATTTGACAGGGACCGGGAAACACAGTCATACAGCGATGCGGGGAGGGAGGAGCAGGCAGGGGGCATGGTCTTAGCTGCGGTTAAACAAAGGACAGGAACTCCAGTGTATTAGAAAACAGAGAACATGCAGCCTATCTGCATTTGTGTTCTCATTTGCAAAATAAGAATGATACTGCCATGACAAGGATAATGTAAGGATTAAATGAGATAGCATGCAGTGTATAAAATGCTAAACACCAAAAAATTTAGTTCTCTTTTCTCTCACCTTTATGTTGAAATTGTGGGAAAATATGGGTTTAGAGTGATTCGTGCGGAAAGGTAAATTAGGGAATGATTGCAAGTCTTCTGAGTCAAATGAGACCTCTGAACTTGACGCTGGGTGCACAGGGCGCGGTGCCTGTGTGTTTTGGAGCAGGGGACGGATCGAATCCACAGCTGTACGTTGTGGGGGGAAAGGTAGAGAAACTAGGCTGGGAACTAGTGGAAAATTGCCTGGGGGAGGTGATGGGTAACTGGACTGCAAGCAGGTGGTGGAAATGGGAGAAGGAGGTGAGCCACACAGCAGGAGTGCAGTCACGGAGATTATACACTGAGTGGATTAGGGTGCAGAAGCAGTGGGGTCAGACAGCCAGAGGATGACTTAAGCAATGGTAACGTCTTATGGAGCAGGTTTATTCTGGGCCTGGACACCCCTGCTTCACGCCATACAGGCCATGCACAATCCCCTCCTTCGGGATCCGCATATGCTCATGAAGTGGAGCAGAGAACTCAGTGCCCTGCCGCCTTGTGGCACCGCCAGTTTACACCCCACGTTAGACTACCTGGATGGAGCCAGGTGCGGCACAGGGAGAAATCTAGCCTTTTCAATGCAGAGCCTACAGCTGCACCTGTGCAGTTGTGATCCACAGGTGGTCAGCTGAGGAGGAGGAGGTGGAGGAGGTAGAGAGCTAGTTAGATGGTTTTAAGGACAATCCCACAAGCTGAGGAAAGCTTTGCGAATGCCACAGATGCTCTGTGTGAACAGAAAAAGGGGAGTCAGCGCAGACACATATTACACATTTCTCGCGTACTTAGCTTTGCGTGCAATCTGACAAATACTCAATAGCAGATATGCACAGTTTATCTGAAGTCACTCCCACCTCCCTGAGATGCCACGTCCCTCCTACTGGCAGGGAAACAGTATACATCTAGTATCTACTATGTACTGGAGACCATGTTAGAGGCTTCATACACTCAATCTCACTTAATCCTCCTAACGATCCCATGACGTAGGGACTTTCTTCCTGTTTTACAAGGAAACGGGCTCACAAAACCAGCTCAAGGTCACACAGCTCAGACATGGTAGAACCCTGCAGCACAGCTCTTTAACTCTGCTTGAGCCAACATGACACACGGGTGCTGTCCGTCTCACTCCGGGAGAGGCTGCCTTACAGCATCTGACTTACTCTGTAGGTGAGAGAGGACAGTCCTATGGCGCATCAGACTCAGTTCCTGTAGTTCATGCACCAGATGAATTTATTAGCTCAGTAACCTACTCTCACACACCAGGCTTGCAACCCATTACAACTCACACATAATGCACATTACCACATACCATGAACCTGTAAGGTCTCATGTGAAACCTGAAAGTGTGAATGAATGCGGATTCTTAAATGCCATGGGCCCGGGGGCAGCTGAATAGAGGTACTGAGAGAAACCTCAACCTGGGAGCTAGACAAACCCATCTGAATGCTAAACCGTGAGCTTCAGTTCTCCCCCGCTCCCCCACCCCCATCATCTGGGCCAACAGACTGAGGGTCACATTTGGTGTTTGGATCCAGAGCATGTTACCTTACATTGCCCAGGGACATCTGTTCCTTCCACAGCTGGCACTGCAGATCAGCCAATTAAACATGGCTGCCAACTTGTAAAAATACCAGTAAATCCTATCCCCCGCTTTCTGGAATATCGTTCACTTCACTCACTTAAAAAGTTTTGTGCCTCCCCGTCTAAGCCACCCCCTTTAAAAAACCAATGTACTGTATGCCCGTATGTATCCCTTAATTTCTCTCAGCTGTCGGCAGCTTCCCTGGGCTCCTTGAGGCAGAAGACAGTGTCAGACTGCGCCCCGCAGTGTGGGGCTTGGCCAGGGAAACATGAGTCCCCACCAATCAAGCATGAGTCTTGGACCTCAAAAGAGCCTGAAGCATGCCTCCCATTTCCAGGGCCTGGGTATTCTCCTGTGGGCAGGGCCTGACTGTGACGTGGAGCTCTGTGACCGACACAAGACCCTCTCCTCCAGGAGATTATCAAAACTAGTCATTATTGCCATATTTATTTAATTGATTCTAAGCCATACTATTTTTTTTTTCCATTTTAACATCCCCCCAATTGTATGTGGTTTGCTTTAAAAGGTAGTTATTGTAAATAAATCTTCATTTTTTTTCTTCATGAAAACCTTGAGAAATGGGGAGTGGCTTAGAACGATGGTGATTTAGAATCGAAGAAATATAGTAATATTGACCCTGCTTGAGATGGAAGGTCAGCTCAAACTTAGCTCCCTGAAAAGACCAGATGGGTGAAAAGAATTATCTTACCACCCCAAGTCTTTAAGTTAGCCGCCCATTTTCTGCCAGCTCTGAAATCTACAACCAACCAGATCAAACCCTCAATTGTTATAATCGTGGCCACCCTGCCTTCATGACACCTTATCTCACCTAACCCAGCGCCCTCATTTGAACTCATGATCAATACTGTAGTATTAATGCTAGACTGATACTAGGCCAGATCTTTAGCTCCAGGTGAGACTGTCCCTTCAGTAGTGTTTGTTCCGGCTGCTCGAAGACTTGGGAAAATGCTACTGTCTTTCCCTAGTTGATCTAGTGCTTCTGACACCGCCAGGCTTTCCCCAGTCCACAATGTAAATAACTAGGGTATCAGGGTGAAAAAAGACAAACCAAAAAAGCCATGAATAATAGGGATCAAACCAGCACTGCCATTTACACACTAGGGGACGGGAGGCAATTTATTTCACCTCATTAACCTGTTTTCTTACTTTACAGAAAGGTTACTGAGATAACTGGGGATAATGCACACAAAGTACTTAGCCTGGAAACTGGTAGCCATGCAGTGAAAGATTGCTATTCATCATAACTTTCGTCGCAGTCATGACCAGTGGTAACAATACCAACAACTAGTACTAGGATGAACTAAACATACAGTTTCTAACCTGCACCATGAAAGCATGAAGAATCTTTCCTCTCATGGTCCAGAATAGCACATAAAGATCAATCAAAGGACTGGTCTGCTTTGAAGGAATCTGATCGAGGACTCTAGATACCCATGCTGCAAACTGATGGCAAATGAATCCATGACTTCTCTGCTCCAGAAAACGGGCTGTTGCAGTTCCCTGTAGCAGGGACTGATGCTAGAACCAGCTGTCACCACCAAGAGTGATACAGAGGAGGAAAATGCAATCAGGAGAGAGAAATCAAGGCCTCGTAAATCATAGAACTGGAACTAAAAGGCAGGAAGCAGGGCGGGCAGTATTACAAAGAATTAAGAAAGTGGGCTCAGAAATCAGGCTTTCTGAATTTGAATCCCAAACGTGCTACTTCCTGGGGGAGCCTTGGGCAAGTTCCCTAACCTCCTAGTTTTCAGGGTATCTAAGGAAAGGAGCTTTACAACGGTATCTTCCTCACAGTTCTTGTAAAGATTATATGAAATTATATATAAATACATATTTAAATTATATGTATCTCTGTACCAGGCCAAGCAGACAATGAACAGAGCAGTAAGTGACATTTTCTAGTAGCAGCAGCAGTGACAGCAGCCATCACCCAGCCTATGAGAAGAAACATGTACAGTTCAACTGTACCCAACTTATCAGATACATTCGCTTCAAAAATAAAAGCTCTGAGCCTTCCTTGGAGATTGTTTTACCTGAGCTCTGAATCAAAGGTTGAGAGGTGACCAAGGTTTCAAATCTCCACCCAAGGCTTGAATTCCCGCCATGGGGTCATTTTCTAGATGTCTCCATTTCCAGAACCTCTATGCATGCCTTGAGAGCTGATGGACAAAACTGGAGAACTCAGCAGTGATTGAAACAAATCTTTATCCAAGATCAGCCCCATGAAAACAGTGGAGATTTCATTTTCAGCAAAAGCAGGCATGCACAGAGCTCTTCACCTAAAGACTAGAAACCCTGTCAAACAGTACACATGTCCTTTCAGAAACTACAAAGGTCCACCCTAGAGACACTCCCCTGGTTTGACTGGGTTCTGGCGAAGCTTATCACACTGCCTTTCAGGACAGCTCCCTAAACGGTGTCTATTCCTCCTGCATCTGAGTGAAGTACTAGCAGGTGACTCACTGTCTCCAGGCCACCAAGGCCACTCTCCGGTGGGCTCTGCGCCTGCCACTCCCCCGAGTCCTGCGTGCGTGCATGTGCATGTGTGCGGGAGTGGATTTGAAGTTTGGATTACTAGGGGCATTTGAGGCATCTGCAAAGGGCAAAGATGAATTCAGGAAACACAGGCACAGCCCCAAAGCTGTACCAGTCTGGAATGCATAGAAGAACCCAGAAGGAAAAGGGCAGTTTAATTTAGTAATAGATTGCTGGGAAAAAAGCTTACCTGTTCTGTCTTCCTGGGAAACTGTAGGATCTAGAAAGGTTTGCATCTTCTGCAGACATCTGGGTAACACCAACCCTGCCAATGTGACTCAAACAGTGCAGGATGGGAAAAATCAAGTCTTTTCTCAGGGGAGCTCTGAATCTTCCTAACTCACGCTGCTCTCCTTCAGTTTTTCTCTCCCTAGGAAAGGCACAAGAGGGAATCGGGGGTGGCGACGCTGCTGGGTCAATGAAGTTTGGCAAAGCAATTCTCGGTTTCCTTCCAGCACTGCCTTCCTCTCCTACTTGCTACCTCTCAGAAAGCTACCACTGTGTCAGGCACCTTTTATACGTTCTCATTCTCCCAATAACTGGGTGACGTAAGTGTTCTTCCTCTTTCAAAGCAAGGAAACCAAGGTTCAGAGCAAAGCCATCTTTTCAAAGTATCAAAGCTGGTAAATCATGGAACTGAGATTCAAATCCAGGAGTGTCAACTACCAGCCACAAAACCACATTGACTCAGAAACTGTGCCACAGTTCCACTGTGGATTAGGCCACCATCACTTCTAGGCAATCTGGCTGAAAGGTTAGTGAAGGCATAGGGATGCATTGTTTCAGTCTGTTTTGTCGAAAACATATAATGGAGAACTGAGGTGCACAGCTGCGCATTAGTGTGAGTGGGCAGGCAACCACTTCCAGGGCCTTCCATGCTTTGACTACACACCACTCTCCAGACACACGCGGGCTCTTAAGTGTTGGCAAAGACTTTCTAATAAAACTAGTATCATGTAACTGAGGAGTCAGACAGCACGGCTCTCTGCCATTTGTCACAGAGCCTTGGGTAAATCATTCCATCTATTTGTTTTCTCACCTGTAAAATGGGAAATAACACCTGGATTGCTGGCAGGGTCACTGGCAGGATTAACTGAGACGATGCGCATAAATCAGCACTCAATAAATGGTAGCTGCTCATATTTTGAATAGATTGGGGCAGATACGGGCACATGCTTGTCCAAGACCACCAAATTAAGAGCAGCAGAGGAAGGATTTTGGACTTCAAGCCTCTGATTCCCAGGCTGATTCAACCCCTCTATGTATTTTCCTTAGGAGTGTATGACTATATTCCAGTTGTCTCTTGCCTTCTGATGCAGCCCTACTGTGTTTCTGAACTGGCTTCAGCGAGCAAATGTTGGTATTCTGTCCTAAGGGAAAGAAGCCTAAAAGAGATCCTTCAGAACAGGGGTTACTCTTGAAAGGACAGCTGCCTTCAGCTTCAGAACCTGCTGGGAAGTTCGTGCCAACGGCCTCCACAGCTCACCGCGAGTGCCTTGCATCTCGTCTTGTTTGCTAACCTCAGATTCCTCCCCTTGTCTACCCAGTGGGCCTAGCCTAACAGCAAAACAACAAAGTTCAGGGCTACTTGTTACCTAACCAGGTAGAGAGATCAATCCCCTGTAGAACCCAGCTTGATATATTCAGAGGTACTCACGGGACAACCCTTTCACTGGAGAGCAACGGGCTGAGAGTTGACTAGGCAGGCCCCCGCAAGGAAAAGTCCAGAAAGAAGGGAAGGAATAGAGAGGGTCCTAGAGACCTGGGTATGAGCCTAGCTCTGCCATCCCCGGCCATGGAACCTTAGACAAGACACTTCTGAGACTCGGTTTCCTTATCTGTAATACTGGTTACAGTAGAACCCACATAAAATAGGGCTGTGATGGAAGGTAGGCAAGTTGATATAAAAATGAAAAATTATCAAATATGGAGCAATTACTATGCGCCAGACATTATGCACTCTAATTTACTTCACTCAATCTTCACAGTAATCCTGAGGTAGGTCTTGAAGTCTTACTAACCCCAGTTTCCAGATGTATGTAGTCAAGCACAGGGAAGCTAAGTAACTCTTCTTAAGAGCATAAAGAGCATAAAGTCAGGAAGAGATGGAGCCAGGATCTGACTGTAGAACAGCGTCCTTCCACGTGAGCACTACTGGCATTCAGTTTTGAGTGGATAATTCTTCCGTGTCAGACTGTCAGTTCACTTAGGATGTTTACCAGCATCCTTGGTGTCTGCCAATTAGATGGCCGATAGTACCCCACACTCCACTGTGACAAGCAAACATGTCTTCCAGACACTGACAAATGTCCCCTGGAGGACAAATCCACCTGGTTAGGAACCACTGCTTTAGAACTTGGCACAGAACTAAATGCTTAATACATAGGGATTCCCCTTCTCTTTCTTCCAGCCCAATAACTCGCTCACAAAGCCACCACCCCTTGCAGCTGTAATGGCCCTTGATAAGATTAACTCACTCTATAAGATGATATAGGATCAGCCCATCGTACAGGATGATATAATGGAGGAGGAAAACAAGGCCTTGCGATCAGGCTCCATTGACCCCCGGGGCGGGTCTCACTAGAACCTGCTGCTCAGGGACTGGAAAAGGGGAGCTTAGGTAGATGACCTTGTAAGGTGTCCTGTTTCATGCCATCTTTGTCCACTCTTCTCCCAGAAGGCCTACCACTTTCAGTGGGTCTGGGGTGGGAGTGGACAGAGTGGCCGGACCATGGCTGCCTGGTGATCAAGGATCTTTGGTTAATGAGTGAGGGAGGGAGATTCAGCACCTCATGGGGAAAGACAGGCTCCTTCAGGAGTCCTTCCTGATCTCTGAAGACTTGTGACTTTGGTGCTGAACCCCTGAAGGCTGCTGACCTTAACTACACTAATTTACGATTTAATACATGCATATGCATTCCTCCCAGTCCTTGTCCCCAGGACTGTCCCCTGCTTCTCATGCAGACTTTAGGAAAATTCCTTCAACAGCCCCAGACACTCTTCCACAAGTCTACTACTCCCAGTCCTTTCATTCTGTAGCCCATGAGTTAGTAGCACCCGTGCAGCCCTGCCACCCTCCCCAAATCCTGCCACCACCCCTCTCTCATACAGAATTCCAGCTCTCTGGGCTTTCCTTCTCCGTCCTCGCCAAGATTCCGTCAGGTGCTCCAAATGCTTCAGACACAGACCCTTTCACCCCTGTTCCACATGTCTGCAGCCTTCAACTTTGCAGGGCAGCAGACACCCCAACCCCACACCCCAGGTTTCTGCTCCCCCTCAATGCGATCCCCCACGCTCCTGTTCCAGAGGCGCGTGCTGCCCTCAAGCGCCTCTCTGACCCGCTGTGTCACGTGCTGTCTCCACATCATAACCCGGCCCCTTCTTGTGCTTAGCAAGATGTCCCCAAGCACTCGCCCCCTCAATTTCCCCAGATTTCATTTGGAAACCGCTCCCTCCTTAACAATTAGGAGAGACCCAGACCCTCTTCCCGCTGATCTCAGCTCTGCCCCCTCGGCACCTGATGCCCCCAGGTCTGTTTCCCAAAATAGCCTGAGATTCGGCTCCCCAGACCTCACAAAGGCCCCCGCCCCAATTTTCATACTTCCGAAATTTTGCACCCCAGACACCTCCAGGGCCTTCGTTCCCTCCCAGTCTCTGCACCCCGCTTCTCCTCGAGGCCCCCACATTACCTCGAAGCTCCCGAGATGCTGCACCGCGGATCCTGGCAGAGCCCCGGGCTCCCCTCCGGGAGTTGCCTTTCCCGGCGCCTCCGCCCCGGCCACCCTCCCGACGCTCCCCCGGCCCGCCCGGCCTGCCCCTCAGGTCCGGCCGCAGACCCTGCCACTCGGGCGGCGGCGACCGCTGCACGGCCGCACGGCCCCCCGGTCCGCCGCCTGGCCACCGCCCGCGGGCCCGCCGCGGCCTCCCGCCCCGACCCTCCTGCCCGCCCCTACCTGACCGCCCGCGGCTGCGACGACCGCCGCTCCAGCCCCCCGCCCCCGCGCTGCGCATGCGCCGCCGCGCGCCCCGGGGCGGGCCCCCATTCGTAAAGCCGCCTGCCCATCACTACGCCCCGCCCCCAGGCATGCTGGGGCTTGTAGTCCGCGTGCGCCAGCGCGCGGGACCCAGCAGGCCGGTCCGATGTGTGGCCTGGGCGGTAAGGACGCTGAGAGCAAGCGGCCGCTCGGTCCCTCGGCCAGCCCGGGCTAACCCCGAGCGCGCGTGTCTGGCTCCGACCTGCGTCTCGGCCCCGTCGCTCAGCCATGGCCTCCAGGAGGGTCCGCAGCAGCCTGGGCACTTCGCAGAAAGGCCGGCTGAGCCTCCGTTTTACCGTGTGGGAAACGGCAAGGGAGAGAATGCAACTTCTGCACAGAAACTGGACCCATGAGAGGCTTCAGGCCTCATCGTTCTCCACTGCATCCTAGGGATACGTTTAGCTGATGAGCAAATAGCTCATGCCTGCTTAACCGGGGCGCCAGAGGCACCGGCAGGTATCGGAACGCACTTCAGCGCCTGTTCCTGTGGCTGAAGCTGCCCCGAGCCCCATCCAAGTGTCCTTTTGAGGGGCGGGGAAAGGGTAGAGTGGTTTTGCTGTGTCCCCTTAGGTAGCTGGGGGTCAGTTACTGGCTTCTTCAGGTGGCCACATAGTTTAGGAAGGGATCTGAAACAGAACTTGGAATCCCGCTTGAGCCGGTGAGCTTACACAGTGATCAAAACCAACAATAACAATGACGAAATGGCCATCTTTGCGGGCCTAGTGTCTGCGCAGGGCTCACTGAATCCCTGGGGTAAGTTACTCCTGTGTGGTTAACCAGCAAGGCCACATGTTCGTAAGTAGAAAGCCAAAAGTGGAACCCACCGCCTTGGTCTGTTTCATCTCTTTGCCCATTTCTTTATCTTCAAGTGGAGATGAAGTTTACAGTGAGTTAACTGAGATGTTAAATATAGTGCTTTGCTTTGACTTCAAGATATATATTTTTTTAAGTTGTAATAAGCTCTTTTACTCTCTGGAATGCTGGTTCCAGAAGCCCCCATTCCCAGCATTTCATACATTGAAGGCAACAGGACTCTGAATTGGTATACTGCACGGCATTTGGAACAGGTCCGGAAGCTCTGGTTACCAAGGGTGGCATAGGATTCTGGGGCTCTCTGAGACCCAAGTTTGTATGTGCAGTCCAGGGCCAACCAGGCATTGGCCAGGCAGATAGGAATAAGTTGCATCAGGAATGGGATGAAGAGGGAGGTGAGGGTCTGAAGCGTCCAGGGACAGGTTTTGTTCACCATGGGCAGCCAGGGAGTGCAGACGGGACCTTGCAGGGCCAGGAGAGGATGGGAATGCTTGCCTTTCTAGGATCCAGCAAACTCCAAGTGCTCACTGCTTACTCCGCAAGTCCCAAGGCTTGTAATTTGATGGTTTCTTATAGCATAAATAGTAGGTTAAGTTCTAATTATCCACTTCTCTCAGGTCTTCACCAGTGGGCTGTGAACACCCACTGCAGAACGGTGCCATTTGTCGTCACATCTGTTCGCATGGTGCCCAGCACATGAGCGTTGTTGAATACATGAGTCAGACTCTGAAATACGACCTTAGGCAAATCACATTCTCTCTGTGGCCTAGAGTTATTCTAGCTGCAGAATGACTCAGTGGGGTCTGTTGGGTAAGACTCAACATATTTTTGCAATACCAGCAATGTACCCGGTGCGTCATAGTGATAACTGGAGTGAAAAGATCCCAGAAATTATAAAATTTAATAAAGAGTTTGTTAGTTACCAACTTGAAATTTCAAAACCAGGAACCAGCATATCACTGTATAGACAGCACACCTTTTAGTCCCAGGTGGGCTTTTTATAACAAAGCTCCTTGAATAAGTGGTCTGATTTGAATATTAGCTAGAGATCAAGAGAGGCAAGCACAGGGTGATTAAAATTTTATCTACGCTTTGAGGAATGTCACAGATCCTTAGGGAATACTCAGAAAGGCTTCTCTCCTGGAGCTTCTAGCTGGCAGATGGGGGCAAGAGGTGCCGGCTTATTCACATCAGCACATGCCTGCATGGCTTCTTCACAGAACTGGGCCAGTTTTGTTCTGAGCTTCTGGACCAGAGAGAGAGAGATCCCAGGAGTGATTGTGTCTGTTGTAGCCATTGCCATTCTTCCCAGGTAACCCCTTCAACAGTTATTCAGAGAGGTTGTCAGTAGCTCCATCTCACAAGAGAGGCAGCTGAGGCCCTGTAAGACTGAATAGCTTGCCGACAGCCACCTCGTGGGAACTGGTAAAGCTGGAATACAAATTCCTGCCTGATGGACCAGTGACGTGCTCTGAGCTGCCATCCAAAGATGACCCACATTTTCTGACACCACCGATCTTTCTGTTTTGTTGAGTACGGTTTGTTTGTAAGTCTCTAAAGAGAGGACAGTGCTTAGGAAATCAAGCACCAGGAGGGCTGATCATGGCTGACATGTTTATCAGGAGGGAGCCTGTGACGACAAAGATGTTTGCTCCAAGCGTCATCATCCGCAGAGAGCAGGAATTGCCCTCTACCCTGGTTTTTCTATCCTGTCGGAGACTCAGAGTGGCCTGTTTCCTTAAAATGACAAAGAGCCTGTCTGGACAGAAGCTTTTTCAGGGTCGCCATACATCCGGGTTTGGCTGGGATTGTCTTGGTCTAGCAACATTGTTCTGCCAGATTGAAAATTCTGTCCTGGTTTCGACCAGTTTGCTAAAGGTTAATTTGGGTCAACACAGAGCCAACAAACTATCTCCACATTTTCCCAGCGTGGGGTGCAAATTTCCCCCATGGGGGTCTTAACCTCACATCCCTACTCCTGAGCTTCCATCTCTCCCCTCCCAAGCCTGGAGATACTCTAGTTGGGCCTGGTTTCAACTCTAAAACTTATGGGTAAGTCTAGCCTTTGCTATTTCTGCCTGCGCCTCTGTTGCAGGTGGGGGAGGTAGTTGCTATCAACTAGTTTCTTCCCTGGCAGGCCCTGAGTCACTAGCTGGGGTGTAGACCACATAAAGCCCAGGGATCTGGGTTTGAGATCCTGGGCTGGGGTGGGTGGGACAACCAAAATGAACAAATATATACAAATGCTTCTTTCTCTTCTTTCTTCCTTTAAAAACAAAGCAAAACAAGTTTCTTCCCAGCCTGGAGACCTCATTTCTCAGACCAGATGGGGAGAATTAGACCTTGTTTTCTAAAACCTTAATTACTATCACGAAGTCTCAAGTCCAAACAGATGATAATTTTAAAGGGATGTTTCCCCAGTCCCAGAGAGGACTGGTGGTGTTCTTGACAGTCTGCGGATGTAGCCAAAGTACGTCTGGAGACAAAACAAAATAACAGCACACACACAAAACTCTCTTTAAAAAAAAATGTTTCTTTGACTTTAAAAAAAATATTTAATGGTATCAGTTAAATGAATCACCACACTTCTCATAAAATCTCAGAGTAAAATAAACGCTCTGGGGAAATATACTTATTTTGTTGGCACTACAATATTGACATCCTCCATACACAGGCATTTAAAAAATACTCTTTATGGGACACTTTAAATACTCGTTGTTCAGCATTTAATAAAACATTTCTTCATCTAACTTTGGAACCACCTTTGTCTTTTTCCCAGGACTTTCATAAAGCAGCACAAGCTGAGTGATTTAAACAAGAGAAATATATTCTTTCATAGTTCTGGAGGTTAGAAATCTGAAAACCAACGTGCCCACAGAGGCCTCTAAGGGAGAATCCTTCCCTGCCTCTTCCTGCTTTGATGGCCCCAGGCATCCCTTGGTTTGTGGGAGTGTAGCTCATCCTCTGCCCTGGTCATCACTTGACCATTCCCCCCCCGCCCCGCATGGCATTCTCCTCTCTATGTGTATCTGTGCCTTCTTCTAAGGTCACCTGTCATTTTACCTAATTGAAACTCCTGTGTGACTTCTTATCCAAAAAGACATTCAACTCTATTTCCAAATCAGCTCACCTTCTGACTTACTGGAGGTTCATATTTTAATATACTCTCTTGGGGTACACAGTTCAACCAGTAACACCACCCTGTGAGCCAGCTATTGTTTTCACCATTTACAAGGAAGAGCTCTAGTTTAAGTTCTCTTTCGTGGGGGTACCAGTAGCGAAACCACAGGATTAAATGAGGTTAAAATGAGACAACAGCTGTAAAGCACTCCCATGTTAGGATGTTGACTAATATAACAATGTTCATGATATTGCATTTATTATTATTATTATAAAGTGTATTTGCTTGTTAAGTCCACCATTGTGTAGTAGAAAGAGGGAGGGCTTGGGAGTCAGACAGATGTAGGTTTGAAACCAGTTCTCCACCACTGGAAAGCTATTTGGGAAAGTAGATGAGAAGATGATTTGAAGTAACTTGTTTCCAGTGAAGAATTGTGTAACTTTAAACAACTTTCTTAGTCTCTTTACTTCAGTTTCTACCTCTACAAACTGGAAATAATAGTTATCCACCGTATAAGAATGTCGTGAAGGTTAAAGGACTGAATAGGCTTACCTATACATGGTAGAGAGTAAGTACTCTATGAATGTGAGCTGTCATTGTTGTTATTATCATTACTATTTTTAACCAAATAGTCTCACCTATTCCCTGAATTCTGAGAGGTAGGAAGAATTTCTTCTTTATATGATGCAGAGGGAAAAAATGTTAGATGTCAGAACTCTAATACATCCTGACCAAATTTATCTGAGTCTCCAGGTTTTCCATTGTTGGAATTTTCTTTTCTTTTTTTTTTTCAAAGGAAAGGTGCAGGCAGGAATGAAGGTGGGAGGCAGGCAGGCAGGCAGGAAGAAAGAGGAGATTTATTTTTTCTATTTAGCTGTTCATCTTGGTTGTTCACCCCGGCCCCAGGCCATGAACCTGGATCTTTGGGGAGTGTGTGAACTGTCTCTGCCGAAAGCAGCTAATCAAACCACTACTCCACCAGGGAGCGCCAATTACGGGAGTTTACATGGAATGTTCTAAAATTATGTCAGCCTATCTGTTTACATACTATCACTGTGTAACACTTTATCTCCAGGCTCTGCAGTTTAAAAACAACACTTATTTCTTATCTCACAGTGCCTGTGAGCCAGGAGTCTGAGCACAGTGAGCTGAGCCTCTGTCCTTCATTCTCTCACAGGCTGCCATCCACTGACTGGCCAGGGCGGGGGTCTCATCTGAAGGTTTGACTGCGGGAGGATCGTTTCCAAGATCACTTCTGTAGTTGTTGGCAGGATCAGTTCTCTAAGCGTTGTTGAATAAAGTCATCATTTCCTTGCTGTCCTTGGCTGGAAGCGGGCCTCCTTTCCTGCCCTGTGGACCACCCCAGACGGCTTGCAGCAAAGCCAGCCAGTGAGACTGTGCAGGCAAGACAGAAGTCAGTCTTCTGTAATCTAATCCCAGAAAAGATATCTCTAAATGCTGTTGGTGAAAAGCAAGTGTTTCGAGTGGAGGACATTAAAACAGGCAGTAAATAGCAGGAAGTATGAACATTCTGAATCATTTTTAGAGCATCCCTCCCTCCTCACACCCCTCTACCCTACTTCCTCCCACCCTGTGTTGCTTCCTCTATTCTTTTCTCCCTCCATCCATTATTCTGTTTATGTATCTGTCTCTCCAGCTGTCTGTCTGCCTGTCATTAGTCTACTTTCTGCCGAAACACTGATGCATCTTCAGATACCATACTCAGTATTTCTCAGTTTAGCTTGAACCTGGTGCATCCTAATTGCTTGACAGATGTTTCAATTCAATTTAAAGTTTCAGCATAGAAGAACATTTTTAAAAGAATCAGCTTTATCCACTTGCTTCACACCTTCGTTTATTAGTTATATTTATATAAAAATAAACATTTGCAAAGTTCTTCATTAATCTGTTTATGCAAAACTATGATCATGCTGGGTATCTAGCTAGCATTTTTCCAATAAATACAAATTTTTACATTTGATTTGCTTAGTACAGGAAAATGTTTGAAAATTTCTTTTTACTTTCTCGGCTTTGTAGTTGTCAAACTGGCCACATGGTTGTTGATCAAGAGGACAAGGCCATCTTTGAACATTTAACCATCACAAATAAGATTGCATACAATCCTTGTACGGGGAGGTTCCCCCACCCCGCATCCCCTTTTGATTTATTTCCAAGAGCTGATATGGAAATGGCTGGTTCTGAATTTTGAAACTTTATTTTAATACCACATACATTGTGAGCATTGACCAGACCCATTTGTAATGGTTTAAACTCGTGTGGATGGTCAAAAGTCAGCAGTGAGTAAACACTGGCTGAGACGGTGCTTGAGCTGCGTGAGGAGCTTTGAAGGCTTGTCCAGAGAAGAGTTCCTATGTGGTTTCACCAACCTCAACTCACCTCAGTGCTAAGTGGGACCTCTTGGGCAATTTCTCATGGGCCTTGTCGCTGCTGAAGCCCCACACGTGAACCGCAGTTCCCACCTCCAGTACCCTTGACTTGGGGATCTCAGCTAACTTTCTCTTTATGGTAGCTGCCATCATCCTGTCGTCAATTGTTGTGTGTTAGACTTTGCGACTGCTGCAGAGACAATCTCCTTTCCCCAAGCTCGCCTCCCCCTACCCCACAAATTCTTCGCCTGCCATTGCTATCTATTATCCTCATTTATTTTTTTCTGAAAGTCAGAAAATTGTATTGCTTTTTAAAAACGTTAACACAGGTGGGAATACATTAAGAAGGAAGAAGCAAAAGATTGTATGACATGGATATAAAAAACCCAATTTATTCTACTTCCCAGCAATAATCACCTTTCCTGACACTGTATAATTCTTCCAGCAGCCCTCTTCCCTTAGTGTTTTATTGAGAAAAGCACGCATAGGCGGGAAGAAAATGATTAGTGAATCCCAGGGTGCACATGCCCCGGCAATAATTGCTGTCAATATTTTACCAACATTCGTCCCTCTCCTCCAATTTGTTTTTGGTTGCTGGAGTCTTCTATAAAGCAAATCCCAGATAGCACATCACGCCTCCTGTAAATTCCTCAGTCTGTATCGCTAACAGATAATTATTTTTTTTTACATACTCTCACTTTCATGATCACATTTAGCAGTTCACAGTCAAATTTCCTTCATAGTTTCACTGTTGTCTTTTTATGGTAGGTGGGTTTAAGGATTAGAATGTCAACACGCTCGCCTAGGTCTGGTCTATTGAAGACATGGCCTTCCTCATTCTTTGCAGTACTCTACTTTGCAGATTTATTTGTTCATTTTTAGAAGAGACTTTATTTTATTTTATTGCTTCATTGTTTCACGTTGCAAATTTAGCTTGATTGCTTCCTCATGGTGATAGATTTTGTGTGTTTCCTTTTTTAAAGGAAAGATATGGCCAGGAATGAATGCAAGTAAGCAGGCAGGAAGAGAGGAAGAAACACTTTTATTTATTTTTATTTACTTGTTCATCTTGGTGGTTCCCTCCTGACCTTGGGATGTGAACCCAGGTCCTTAAGATGTATGTAAACTGTTCTTGGCCCGATGCGGTGGATCTCACCTCACCACCAGGTCATGCTCTCATGGTGTTTTAAACTTCTTCCTCTTTCCTAGGGGTTCATCATTATTTGTGCTCTGTGGACCCCTTTTGTAGCGCCAAGGTGCAGTCCCCCTTCTCATGGTAATGTTTTCACTGCATGAAGTGAAATGCTTGGGAACCACCAAAGAAAGAAAATGTATCAAGAGTTATCAAAATGTTAAAAACTCAGATTTGGAGTGGAATCTATGTGCCCCTTGATTCATGACAGACCTAATGGAGAGTTTAATAACTACTAAAATTTCTAAGTAGTGTTCAGAGTAAATATTTAGAGATGTCTGTAACAAGTGCAATTTGATTTTTTTAAAAACCTGTGAATTTGACTGTGTCAAAGTCATAAGAAGTGCTACAACTGTTATAGTTTGTTGCCTGTATTTATAATTTAAGGAATGCTAACTCATGATTAGAAGATACAGCAAAAAAGTATGCATTTTTCTTTAGATAACTTCATAGACCCTTCAGTTCTTTCCAGGGATCCAGATGAAGGGCCCAGACCGTGCCCTACACTCCCAAGAGCCTCAGAGCAAAGGCATTGAATGTCCAGGTGTACTACTTTTAGTGAGACGAAGGTGGATGAGCAGGTTCAGATGCTGTCCATCTGGTCCATTCATTAGAAATGTCCCTACCAATCTTTCTCCTGGTGAATTTAGGGCTCATTGATAATGCTTCCCTAGAGCTATTGTTTTATTAGAGATTCACAAGTGGCAGTTTTCTAATTCTGTCATTCTCCCCATCTTTACTGTCTGTAATATTTCCATAAAAAATGTGGTTACCCAGAAATCTGGTTCATATGATAAAAACTTGATTCATACTTGACTTTTCAGCCACTTTTCAAGCTTGTCTCCTAGCCATTTCCACTGGCGACCAATGAGCTATTTCTATTTGTTTTTGGTTTTGGTTTTCGTTTTAGGAACATCATGAAGTACAGAATATTTATTTATTTCATCTTTCAATCGCTTGTGGTCATTGTTTATTTTGATGTTCAATTTAGTCAATGTTAGGCCACCATGAGCCTCTCTGAGTTGGCTTCTATGTACTTTTGAAATGAACACATTACTTTATATATATATATATATATATGCACACACACGTATGTATTATTGTAGTAATTATTCTATATATTAAAATGATTTCCTATGTATAGTTCCCCATTTCTTAGATATATTTTAGCACAAGCTGCCCTCCACCACATGACCAAGTGTTTTTCCCCATTGTCCAATGGGCTCTACCACCATTTGCCCCCTCCTCCCATTCCCTATTGGTCACCTCAGTTCTGTTGCAAATGTTCTAGGGTTGGTTTTGTTTCATCTGTTCCTTTGTTTTGTCTCTTCACATTCCACCTATGAGTGAGGTCATCTGATGTCTATCTTTCTTCTTTTGACTTTCACTGAGCATCATCCCCTCTAGTTCCATCCATGTTGATTAAAATGACAGGGTTTCATCTCTTCTAAGGACTGTGTAGTATTCCATTGTATATATGGACCACATCTTCTTCATCCATTCATCTGATTTTGGGCACTTAGGTAGTTTCCAGTTCTTAACTATTGTGAACAGGGCTGCAATAAACATGGGGACACATACATCTCTGCGGATGGTGCTTTTGTATCTTTTGGGAAGATGCCCAGAAGTGGAATGACAGGGTCATATGGGGTTTCCATCTTCAGTTTTTTTAGGAATCTCCAAACTCTTTTCCATAGGGCTTGTACCAATTTGCTCTCCCACCAACAGTGCAAAGTGTTCCCTTTTCTCCACGTCCTCACCAGCATTTGTTGTTTCCAGACTTTTGGATAATAGCCAATCTAATAGCCAATTAGGTGGTATTTCATTCTTGTTTTAATTTGCATTTCCCTGATAGCCAGCGAGTAGGAACAAAATATCATGTGCCTCTTGGCCATCTGTATATCCTCTTCAGAAAAGTGTTTCTCTAATTCCTCCTCCCATTTTTTATTAGATCGTCTGCTCTTCTGTTGTTGAATTTTATGAGTTCTTTGAATATTTTAGATGTTAAGCCTTTGTCAGAAATATCAAATGCAAATATCTTCTTCCAGCTAATAGGTTTCCTTTTGGTTTTGGTGATGTTTTCTTTTGTTGTAAAGAAAACAAGCTACTTAGTTTGATGTAGTACCAGCTGTTTACTTCTGTTTTAATTTCGCTTGATGTTGGAGTTGACCCCTAAAGGCTTTTCTGTGACTGATGTCATGGAAAGTCTTTCCTATGTTGTCTTCTAAGAGCTTTATGGTTTCTGGTCTTATGTCCAAATCTCTAGTCCATTTTGAGTTAAGATTTGTGAGTGGTGTTAGAGAGTGGGCTAGCTTCATTCTTTTGCCTACGCCTGTCCACTTTTCCCAACACCATTTGTTGAAGAGACTTCCCTTTATCCATTATATGCTTTCGGCTCCTTTATCGTAGATTAACTGACTATGTGAATGGGCCGGTTTTTGGTGATTCAGTTCTCTTCCACTGATCTGAGAATACATTAGCTTTTGACAACTATGTTTGGGGCGCGGCAAAATATCCCAAGCTCAGCTTTGACCATACCTATGCCAGAATTGGAGAAGAAAACTTTCCAAGAAATATTTGTTCCCTTTAGTGAGAAATGGTATTTAAAACTAAGAGTCTAGGCATAAGGGATATTTATTGAAAGTAGCTTGTCATTTCTCCTAGACCTTTTCAGTGGAGAAAGATATAACATGCTTATTTTTTAAAGGGGAAAAACACACGTTTGTGTATTTTTCAACTGAAATTCTAGTGTAGAGAATAGTTCTCATCTTCTTAGTCTTTATGTCTAGATTGGTTATCTTTTACAATGATAATCTTAGTTCCTAATGAAGTAGTGGAATAGCTTATTTGCTATAATCAACATTACAGCTCACCATATGTCCATAAAATCTCGTTTATGATTTATCTGAAGATCATTTTTTTCTTTGGAATTTTCTCAGTGCATATTTTAAATATACTGCATTTTAAAGCTACTCAAAACAATGATTTTCTCTGTGTGGTTATTCTAATGCTTTAATGTAGAGCTAGGATTTTTTTCAGCTTGCATATAATTTGAAGAAATTGTTTTTGTCTTTCTTTTTTGATTTAAATAAATTACATAACAATTTTATATAGCTACAGAGTTAAAACATATAAAACAAGACATACTCAAAAAAAAAAAAAAAAAAATCTGACCTCTATCCTTGCACATTGACCCTATTTTATTGCTCCCCCTATAGGTAACTACTTTCATTCATTTAGGTTAATGGTTTTAGGGTTGCTTAGTGAATGATTGCATGTATTTCTATAGAATATATGTTCTGCATTATATTTATTATGTGTTAGAAAGGGAGTATATTTCTATATCAATATATAAAAAAGCACTTCAAATAGTACCTGTACTTTGCCTTTTCCATATTAAATAAAACATATTAGTGATGATTCTTATCACATATAAAGATGGTCTTACTCGTCTCCTCAGTGTGGATATACCGAAGTTTTTCAACAATTCCTTCTTGACTGTCCGTAGATTCTTATGGAAATATTTCATATGCTGATCACAGAAGTAACAGAAATTGCACATTTCGTTTCCAGAATTTATAATGACCCAGATAAGAATCTCCAGAAATACAGAAGATCGAAGGTAGTTTAAGACAGTGAGAGAGTTCTTAGAGGTAGGACTCCCCAGCCCCTGATTTCACCTGTCTGAGCTCCCTTTTCCTCACCTTTAATAAGCAATGGTGACACCTGCCTGTCACTGCTTTAGTACTTGTAAAGAGCTGGGGAAACAGTCTATGTAAAGCAAATACCAGAATTCTACCTGACCTGGAATATGTGCCTATAGCATCATAGCTACTATTGATATCAATCTTACTGCTTCTCTCAATAAGACACGGACTCCCTGTTGGGTTTCAGCCCTTTCAAAAAATATTTTTATTGCAATAACTTAGATTTTACACATTGAAATAAACTCATTTGTACAGGTTCCCCATATGTGCAGTTTCCCCTTCCTCAGATGTATGTCAACACACCCTGCCCTCCACCAAATCACCAAGTGTTCTTCACCCTTGTCCAGTGGGTCCCCCCACTGCCACAGCCCCCTCCCATCCCATTTCCTATTGGTAACCTCTGTTCTATTGCAAGTTTCTAAGGGTTGGTTTTGATTCATCTATTCTTTTGTTCTGTATGTTCACATTCCACCTGTGAGTGAGGTCATCTGGTATCTATCTTTCTTTTTTTGATTTATTTTACTTAGCATAATGCCCTCTGGTTCCATCCATGTTGATTCAAATGAGAGGATTTCATCTCTTCCAAGGGAACCCTTTATTTTAATTAAAAACATCTTTATTTTTCCGTGGGTGGGTCATTAGTTCTGGTGTGTCCTTAGCAGCACAGCCATGGAGAAGAAGAGATCCAATCGAGATTTTTCTCACCTTGAACATGACAGGATTGCCTGTCAGCATATTGAGGGTGACCTTCTAACCTGACTATAAGCTCCAAGGAAAGTGGTCAGAGGGTAGTAATTTGTTTCTGTTTGTAGAAAGGAGTCAGTTTCCTTTGGAAACAAGTAAGTTTCCCCCAAATCTTGAAGGCAATTTGAGTCCACAGAACAAGGAAGGCATGTCCATGAGATCCAGTAGTAATTCATTCATATAACGCACATGGAGGTGTCCTCAATATCGGAGACAGTGGGTGGGGCTTACCACATACCCCTCATACTTCTTATCTCCCCTGTGACATGAGTTGATCTTATTTATTACTAAGTAAAAGTATTAAGAGCACTGATGCTTATATCCTGGAGCTACATCTCAGGTGTCTCTGTTCTTCTAAAGGTATCTTGGGAGTATTTTAAAAATGAGTCAGAGATCCAGGAGCTGGTTTTGATGAAATGCCTGAAAGAAGACAATTAGCCATCCTAATGACATTGGTCCTTTCAAGACAGAGTTGCTTTGATTCTTACAGTATTCCAACAAGTCCTCAAACTAAAGCCTCCAAAGGACTCTACCCCAGGTTCACATCTTCCCTGAATCTGGCAATTCCCACCAGCCCCAGCGTGACCTAGCACGCCATCTTGATCTCTTCTGCCTCAAGGTCATGTTCCAGCAGGGCAATGTGGGACTCTAAAGCAGTTCCTCTAAAGCAGCCCACCAGCATCTGAGGGGCCTTCAGTTCCCCAAGCCCTGTCTAGGAATGATTACTTTTGGGCACTCCCTACATGACCCCTGATCTAAAAGGCTACTGAAGGAGGAGGAGGGATTGAAGAGGGACCACTCTTGGGGTCCTTCCTTGAGGAGCTAAGTTTTGAGCAGAGTTTTCAAGAAAGAGGAGAAATAGGATTGCCGGGAAGCAGAGAGAAACCTGTCTTACTGATGCCTCTGTGCACACCTGGACAAAAAAGGACCTTTGGAGTCAGACCTTGAATGCTCCCTGGCCTTTGGCTACTGTTTGTCAGCTCTGAGAACTTCTGTTTCCTCAGTGGAAATGCATTGTAAGAACTGTACTTACTAGTCCTCGTGCATCACTGTTGGGAGAATCCAGTGGATTCCTCAGGGTCCCATGGGCATGGCAAAGAAGGAAACGCAGGAAATGGGGCTTTCTCTTTTCGTATTCTTGTCTCACCCCATCCAAAGAATGAAAATAGATTTTATAATAATACGTATAACTCTCGGAACTGAAATTTCTTGGGTAGCATGGGCAGACCTCATCTACATTTTAATAGCAATTTTGAATTGTGGTGGAGACTAGCCTTGCTTTATACATTAAAAAGCAGACGCTTCAGGGGCAGGAGATCACATGTGGTCCACAGCCATCCCATCAGCCACTTTTTGTGTGAATTAGGAGATGATACTTCTCCATTGGATTTGATCCCACAGGTGCAGGTGTGGGACCTGGCGCCGAGGCTGGATTCAGTCCCCATGTAGCCCCTGGTCTGGTCACCATTCTGCAGTACCTGACTTGCATAATCTACAGAGGACCTTGATAAATGCATAGTGTTGACAAACTGAAATACAGACCCAGATTCGCCTGGCATTTAGATCACATCCCTCCCTCTGCTGCATGGAAGCTCACCTCTTCTTGTTTCCTTCACGATTCTCCTCCATCAACATTCTCTTCTCTCTAGTCTCTCCTCTCTTCTTCTTCTGGCACTGCCTTTGTCACTGATATAGTTAATCAAATCTTGACGCTTGAGTGCCGCTAGGATTGGGACAAATCCTCATTCTAGTGTCCCACCTCTTCTCCTCAAGGGCCTAGCTCTCAGCCTGCTGCTCAGTCGACCTTCCAAGCAGTTGCTTGTTCAGAACCCCTGGAGTTATTGCACTAGGCTTCCTTGCAGCCAGCTAGCTCCTTACTGCTTTCCCTGCTGTCCTCAGTCTCTAGCAGGTTGCTTTGTTTGCGCTCAGTCATCTTTCTTTGACATGGAAGATTCTCCCAAGAGCAGTCATCTTAAGCAGACGCTAGAGGGCAGCAGGAGACCACACACGGCCCTTTCTTCAACGGCCCATCGCTGGCCAAGGTCCACTTTGTCTCAAGAAGCAGGATGAAATGGTATAGCTCCCTGCCTGGCTGCTCCTTCAACACAGTGGAGGTAGAAACTGGTGGGGAACTGGGATGCTGAGTATAACTTAGTCTGTGGGAAGGGTCACTTTGGAGCCCCCTGTGCTGTACTGGGATGTTTTACTTTGCCCCTTACTTTCTTCAGGAAAAATAGTAGAACAGAACCATGTATTTTAGTACTTAAAAAAATTATCCATGAAAAGAAATCTCATTTGCAAAACCAAGAGAGCAGCCACTACTTGGCTACTGGATCGTGTTAAAGGGGTCACTTTTGCTGCACCCAGAGTTTTAACTTAATTGCTTTCACTTGAAACCAGTATTCTCTTGTGGGTTATTACAAAGTCACTCTGAACTCATCTTTAAAAGAGGTCAACAGTCCCTACTTTGTAAGATGTTAGTGAGAACTAATCGCAATCATAGCTATAAATGAACGAGCACTGTTTCTCTCGTTTGAGGCTTAGAGCAGTTCAGTGAAGAATCAGCATCCCCATTTGTGGAGAGGAGAAGTGCCTTGTCCAGGATTTGAAAGTAGGTGGAATGAATGGATTCAGTATCTTTAGGCTGAAGCATTCATTTCTACCCTTATCTACTGTGTTTCACTAGGTAGGAAGCAAGCAGTTTAAGGAGACCATCTTAAAGCTCCAGGTAGGTTACACAGAAGGTTTGCAAACTTACATATGCCCAGGAGCTGAATAATTAATGCTGGAATGAAGGCCAAGGGCTGGAGCAAAGGACCCTGATGATGCTCCTGACACCCTGCATCTGCGAATTCTTCATTGAGTTCCAGTTTGCCTGGATCTTCCAAATGAGCCAAGTTTTCGCCACGTATATTATCAACATTTTACAGATAAGAAAAGGAAGTCTTGGAGAGATTAAGCAACTTGTCCAAGGTCCCCCAGCTGGAAACAGAAGGGCTGGAATTCAAGCCCAATCACTGTGCTATTGTGGCCTCTTTGTGATTGGGCTTTTTACTAATCCATTTAGGGAAGAAGCTGAAGTTAGGTTAGATGAGGAGATCCCTTGTCCAGGACCTGTCTTCTTTTTAGATTCTCCATTGCTGCTTCTCTCTCCATTCTTCAAGCACAGAACACACACACACACACACACACACACACACACACGCACACGCACACACGCACACACATACAAACATCTCCTTATCAGAAGCTACTCCAGAAAACCTCTCCATTCCTGAGATCAAGAACATATCCACCTAGTGTATTGATTAAAGCTGGCAAGTCCCCAAGGAGGGAGCAGACCAATGCTGAGAGTGTGACATGTGTAACTCTGGGTCTGCATCCAATGTGAGTTCCCGCATGGGAGGCCAGTCTAGGTTAAACAGAGCTGTCCCATAATGGAGGCTAGAAAGGTAATGAGTTCTCCACTATTAGAAGTGTCTAAAAAGACATAAGAGGATGATTTGGTGGTGATTGAAACACATTAGATGGAATTTTTAACCGCTGACCTTTAAAATGCCTTTATCCATGAAGTCCTTCAGCTTATGCAAAGGGGTGTTGTCTGGGGGTACAGAACGAGATAAAGGCAAGTGCTTGCAGGAGAGATGGCTCACTGTGTGGGAGTGAGAGTTCATGCTGTGACCTTGGGCTCAGATCCATCTGAGCCACCATTTGTATATCAATAAAATTGAGACCCTCTGCCTTTGGACTGTGGTGAGCCATTGAGATAGTTTGAAATCTGATAAGAGTTAAAGAATGAGGATGGGAAGAAGGAAGAGTCAGATGGCACATTCATCTGGTCATTTTCTGAGATAGGTACCTACAGACCTGTCTGCACTAGACCACGCCTTGAGCTCTGCACTGAGATTACAAATGCTCATTAAAACCAGCCATGGTTCCTGCTGCTGTGGAGCTCAAAATGTCATTGCAGACACAGATATGAATTGAACTAGCACATTAGTTAAAATTCAAAATGTGATAAGCACTGTCATGATGAGGTAAATGGTTCAGTTGATGCTACAAATTGAGACAATTGGAAATATAGTATAGACAGTAAGACTGTTCAAAGTATATCTGTGAATGAAACAAACCCAGCCCTTGAACACTTGCAGCAAAACTGAGGTCAGCAGCAGGGAATGGGACAGGCTGGAGGGGAGGTGGGTAGAAATGATGGCACTGGACGATGGGGAAGGGTGATGTGGTGGAGGGCAAGGTGTGTGGACCTAGATCTGAGCGGTGGGGAACCTTTACATGTGAGTTTAATGCGTGAAAATAAAAATAATTAATAAAAAATGTATCCGTACATCGGTTCCTGCGCTCTTCTTAGTGTATTCAAGGATGACCCTCTCTGCGACTCAGTGAGACTCTTGGTAGGTCACAACTAATCGATTACAATTTTCCCAGGAGCAGACAGAGTGTTAGGTTCTAACCCAGTTTCAAGTCAGGAATTGGACTGTGCAGTCCCAGTTCTCATCAAGGTTCCGAACCTCGCAAGTTAGAGCTCCTTGTCCTTTACAGTGCGGACTGTAAGCGCTGGTCGAGTTTGTCCCTTCCTTCCTCCCTCCCTCCCTCCCTCCCTCCCTCCCTTTCTCCCTCCCTTCCTCTCTCTCTTTTTTCTTTAACCTCTAGTCCCGGATCTCAAACCCAGCTCCTTGGGCTTGCCATGGTCTGCCCCTTAGTCACGTCAGCCACCTGAGCCACCAACTTCCACCTTCCTTTGTTTCTTTACCTTGTATGCTTTCCTCGCCCTCCCAGGCAAAGCCGGAGGGAGGAGTAGCAAGGATTAGGAAGATCATTCCTGACCTCTTATACCTGTGTACCTGGTTCTTCACTCTTTGGTTCTGGCAGATTTGAAAAGCTGGCCATTTCTTCTGGGGGCTGTTCCCAGGGGCTTCTCGGCAACCCCATTTGTGTAGTGCTTCTCCCAAGACCTGGGACTTCTAAATGTCTCTTTGGCTGGCTGCTGCAGACCCTTCTCCACTTTTTCTTTTCTAGCTGCCCGCCTTATGGAGACTCACTGCGGTGGGCCCCACCTCCTCGGTGGCAGTTTTACTTGGGTAGGACTCCAAACAGTTCCAGCCCAGCTCTGTGTCCTGCAGGACCCACATCCCCACATCGGACACAGAAGAACAAAAAATGCTTTTCACACAGGCGACCTCTGGGATGGGGGGCATGCATCCCCAGGCAGCCCCTTCTGCTCTGCTGCTGCAGGCCCGACAGCGCTTCCAGGTGGAATGAGCTCCTTCTCCGCCATCTTCCCTGTGGCCAAGCACACAGAGCACGCTGTCCAGAAGCGCTGTGGAGGCTCCTTCTCACAGAACTTGAGATCAGGAGCAAGCTTGCTGAGCCTGTCCCACCTGGGTTGCTGGGAACTCGCAACTTGAGGTAACAGCCCTCTCCAAAGCAAATCTCCCCTAAATCCTTCCTGTGTACTCTGTGACCTGGTTTTAATACCTCATTCTGGCTGAGGTTTCTTGAGTTGTGAAACAAGTTCGGATTCATCTCCTGTGTCAATTCTGCATCTCAGGACCTGGCTTTGGGTCTTCACTCTCCCTCTGATAAGAGTTACAGGAATGGAAGCGATGAAGAAAAGAGACGGAGACTAAAAGGGGCCATGTTATCCTCCTGTTACCACAAGAATAATACCTGGCAGCAGCCATGGCACCTACAGCAATAACAACGGTGATGGAGCCAGGCCCCTTCTTTTGACCCCCACAGACCTCTTTCAGGTCGACCCTCATATTTATAAGGGCACAGGAATGACGCTGGAGACTGTTAGGCTGAAGAGTTCAGATTGTACAGCACAGACGTGCTGGCCTTGTCTGGGACACTCCAGCTGGCTCCTTTCCCGTCGTCAAGGATATTTGTGCGGGTGCTTGAGTCAGGCCTCCAAGCAATTGCTTTCCTCCAACAGGAGACAATAACTCCGCCTAAGAAATGGTCCCGTTTCAGCAATTCCTGGGAGGCCATGACTGTAATAAAGGCCATTCTTTATGATAGAAAAGTCTCACCCTCTTTCCTCCACCCTGAATGCTTCTAATTTGAGCCCCGCTGGTCCCCGTGAGGCCTTTAAATGCTTCAAGTGCAAGTCGATTGCCAAAGCAAGCCTTTCTGACTCTGGAGGCAGTGCCCTGTGCCTGGTGCCGAATAGTGAACAAACATTTGTGCTGCTTCGGCTCTCCCAGAAGCCCTGAGTCTGGTGCCTTTGTTTTGTTTTCTGGATGAGGGCAAACGGTGCCATCACCTCCTGCCGGAAAGCCCTGGCCGCCCTCCCAACAAGGAGTTGTCACTTCAACTGAAGCGTTTTTTTTTTTTTTTTTTTTTTTTTTTTCCTTTTTTTTCCCCTTGGTGGCAACAAAATAATACCCAGCAGGAATTTGGGAGGAGAAAAAAGAGAGTTCAGTTGGCAGGTTCTCAGATGAATGGGTTATAGTGTCATTGGAACTGAGTCGGGCTTAAAACCAGACATGATCCTATTTTGGAAGCATTGTTCAGAGGGATGGGAAATGTGAACAGAGGATAAGGCTCTTCAAAAATGCTCTTTATTCTTGGCCTGTTAAAAGACAGCCTGTTTTAACAGAACTCTCCCATCCCCTCCATGGCGAGGGCCGATGGGAAAGCCTAGGCGTTCAGAACAACTGGCAAATTGATCAGCCCTTCCTCTGTGAGCCTTTCCATCTGAGAGAGCAAATTTTACTTTAGGGAGAGGTCATCGCTGGATTACAAGCCATCCATTCATTGTCTCATCTTAGAATCAATCCATCTTGACTCTTTAACTCATCAAATGTTTTGAGAAGATAACATCATCAGGGTATATACATCTATTCTATGTTCCACAAAAATTTATCGAAAATATTATTGAAAGCCTACGCGTTCCTGCGTTCCAGGAACTGTATAAAGAGGCTATGAGAATCAATGAAATGAACACTGTGTTTGCCCTCAGGGGGCTTACAGTCTGGAGACATTCACGGGTGATCATGGGATCAGATGCTCTGAGGATCTTTAACATAAAATGCTAATACAGACTGGTGGTATGGAGATGGCTTTTCTGAGGACATGGCACTTGAACGGGGTCTGAAGGAAGAATGGGATAGTCAGGAGAAGGCCAGAGCTAAAGAGTAGGATGGGGAAAGAAGTCTATGCAGAGCAGATGTTGGCAAGACAGAGAGAAAGGAGCAGAGCGTATACCCAGAACATAAAGACGACTGTAGCTCAAGTGGGAGAATCCAGAGGAACAGGGTAAGAGATCAGACTAGAGAGGCAGAGTGGTCAACTCCATCCCACCTATCTATGAGAAGTGATATGTCATGGAAGATTTTAAAGAAGAAGAAGAATGATAGGGTTTGCCTTTTGCTAAGGTAACTATAGCCACAGAATGAGTTTGGATCCAAAGCAATGAACTCTCACAGATGTGATGTCTCCAGAGGAACAATTCATGACATGGTTAATGATCATCCCTATTGTAACTCTCATCCAGATCGTAACTCAGTCATGGCACAATCTTTATGAAAAAGAACATTGTTAATCAAGGTGCATGAGACATTGAAGGAAATCTCTGTCTCCTTTTAGGTCCCAGTTTCCTCACTTATTAAGCAATGAGGTTGGACCAGATGATACCTATGTCCCTTTCTTTTGCAAAACTAGCCCTTTGTTGCTGCTGTGAATTTGATAACTGCTTCTACAATGTAGTTTTCAGCCGAACCATAGGCTTTTGAGCCAATACATGGAAAAACCAAAAACGTACTGGACAAAACTAGGCCAGCAAAGGTCCTTAAATGGATACCTATACTTTGACCCAATTGCTGTGAATGATTATTTGATCAAGAGAACTTTTCCTCCAGGACTGTGTTACTATACTTCCAATGTATGAGGTACAGGCCATTGGTGTTATAAAATATGAGATTAAACATAGACGCTTAAGTGATAAATCGGTAAACAGAAGACTGGGGCCACTCATTTCTCATGTGACCTTGGAAAATCGTTTGCCTTCTTTGGGGCACAATTTTCCCTTGTATAAAGTGGGAAAATTGGACTCAATCAGCATTTTCAAACTTGTGTTTTGTTACTAGTTTTTGAAAGATAAAGAGAAAAGATGTTCTATTTTTTTCTCCTTGGAGTTTTCACAGGCCAGGTGTATTGATGGTCTAATTGATTCCCTAGTTTTTACTTTCATCCATAATATGGCCAGGTTCCTATGTGACTGTGGGTGGATCCTCTCTCTCAGACTCAGTCTCCTCATCTAGGGCTAGAGCAAAGCTTTCCAAACTCGTTCTGCAAAGCATCAGTGTAAATATTTTAAGCTTTGTGGCCCGTAGAATCTTTGTAATAGCTACTCAATTCTATCTAGGTAGTCAAACACCTCTCCTCCTCCTCCTCCTTCTACCTCCTCCTCCTTCTTCTCCTTCTTCTCTTCCTCCTCCTCTTCCTCTTCTTCTTCTCTTTCTGTGGATAAGACTGTCTCTATCTTCCCAACTGCTGAGATGCCTTCTTCACAGCTTTGTTTTGTTTATCTTAGTGACTACCCTTTTTAATCCCTCTGAAGGATTGGTTGGCTGGAAATTGCCTTGTCTTCCTTCCTCCAGCCTTTGATGTGATACTCATAAGCATTTGCTGACAGCCAGACAGTAAAGGTGGAGCCCAGATCCCAGGCCCTAGGGCCCAGAGAGTAATGAATGAAGGCTGCGTTTATTTGTATTTCTAATTGGCAAGCTCATTTCCAGATCAGCTGCATGTTGCTGCAAGCCGAGTGTAAGAGCAGGAGACAACTCTCCTTTTTCTCCCAGGATTTAGTGCCCAGGGCCCCTGTTTCCACGGAGGCAGGAGCTTGCCTTGACTTTACCAGGCTTGGGAGAAATTGCCATCTGGATCAACATCTGCCTCTTAGTGCAGGGCCAACCCTGTCTTGCCATTCAGACTGCATTGCGCAACTCTGAGGACACCATTCCCATGGTCTCAGCTGTGAAAGGAACCCTAGGGCTATGCATTTCTCTTTGCTTCTTCAAGCTTTTTCATACAGGCTTGCCCCCTCTCTGCTTATGAATCTTATGTAGAAGGTCACTCTATATAATATGTAGAGAAACAAATGGCACTGCTCTATTTGAAGCTGAGAATATGGGATTAGAGTTCCATCAACTCAGTCTCCTTCCTGCCCTTTGTAAGGAACTGCTGAGATACTTCTTGGGATCCCTAGAATTCCTCAGAAGAATTTTGATCTGATCAAAACAATAGATCATGAATTTCATTTCAGCCATTCATAGCTGTATAATCTCCTTCTTTGATTAAGTCTCAAGAACATCCCTTAGCATCATGTGAGGCACTGAAGGGGGAACATAAATGGGAGACATGACTGTCTGCACGATGGACAGTATGGTTGGTGAAGTCAGCAGAAGGCATGAAAATTAGCTTAGCAAGATCGGAGAAGAAATGTTGGGGCAAGGAGGAAAGAGGTCCTGAAGAGCATCGCATGGGCTTGGAGCATTGGTGGCTGGTACACATGTGGAGAGGCAGCGGGGATCAGAATAACAGAGTCAGCATAAGCACAGAGGTGGGAAACACTCATTGTATGGATCCAGAGACGACTCAGAATGGGGTTTACGTGAGTTAGATCTCAGTGTGTGCACAAAGACATGCGAAGAAGGTGAGCAGTGGAACACAGAGGAACTGAAAAAGGTGAACCTTTTCAACCTCACTACTCATAACAGTTTAATTGGTATTGTTGACCATATTTCAGGCTCTTGGACATGAAAAGATTTTCCCAAGTTTGCGAGCTATTCTCCAGCAACACTGAGTTTTAAAGTGAAATTCATTTGACTCCAAAGCTTCTGCTTCCCCCATTATGGAACTTCATGGAAAATAGAGGCTTGGAGCCATGTTTTAAGAGAAAAGTAGAATTTGTGTGAATTCACAGTAGAAAGAAGGGAACTTACCATAGGGGAAAGTACCCTTGAATAGTTACATCTTGTGAGGACCTGGGAGAAACCTCTGGTCTAACCTACTAACCTACAGTAGGGAGGTAGTGAGTCCCAAGAGAAGCAAGAGGCCATTCTATGCAGATGGTGAAACAGGACACCATTCTGGTCTCTGAGCAGTCAAGCCAGTGCTCTTTCTAAGGAATCATGAGTGGACCGCTCCTCTTTTTTCCTCCTTTTTCTTTGGATACCAGCATGTAGCACATGGACTATGTACCCATCAGATTGTGGATTCAAGAATTTGACCCTGTGAACAATACTGATTTTATCTTTCCCTCTGCAGAGACCACTGAGCTGGGAAGCAAGAAGGAACTCAAGTCCATGCCCTTCATCACCTACCTCTCAGGTCTGCTGACGGCCCAGATGCTGTCAGATGACCAGCTCATCTCAGGTGTGGAGATCCGCTGTGAGGAGAAAGGCCGTTGTCCATCTACCTGCCACCTTTGCCGGCGACCAGGCAAGGAACAGCTGAGCCCCACACCAGTGTTGCTGGAAATCAACCGGGTGGTACCACTTTACACCCTCATCCAAGACAATGGCACCAAGGAGGTAAGCTCCGCTGAGACAAGGATTAAACAAAATCTGAGAATCAGCTCTCCTCCCTCTTCCCTGATGAGCCCTTTGTCCTTCAGAACTGTTATCATCATCATTATGGTGATGACTAGCATTCATTGATTCTTCACTATGTCTTAAGTACATATAAAGCCACTATAACTAATGGATCCTAAAATCTTAATGACTTAATATAATAGAGGTTACTTCCTGTTTGCGTGGAGTCCCAAATAAATGTATTTGGTTGATGAGTGGCATTACTTGAGAAGTGGTTCAGAGGCCCAGACCGTTCCATCCTGTGCCCCATCCACTGGATGCTTCCACAGTCACTGTGCAAGAAGGAAGGACATGGAGGATGACACACGACAAGGTTGTATGTGCCAAGCCTGAAAGTGGCAAATATACACTGCCTCGTCCATTGGCTAAAACTCAGCCCTTGGGCATACTTCTCTGCAAATGAAGATAGTAAACTGATGTCTCTGTTTGCCTACATGCAGAAGATATAGGTTTGGTGCAAACCTGGCAGTCACTACTTTAATTGCCTTAATACTATGCTTGGATTATCTCATTTAGTCTACCATCTAGAGTATAAGATTTACTAATAAAAATTGGGAATTCCATATATTCATCCTAACGCCATATCCACTTTATAGGTGAAGAAACCTCCACTATGATTAGTGATATGTTGAATAGTCTGCCTCGGGGACTAAATGCTTATTCATGAAATGTTATTTCCCCCCTTTTCCCTCTTTCTGTGTCTCTCACTTTCAGTTACAGCATGTCAGGGGAGCACATGAATGATCTGGTTTACTGATTTCCAAATGTAGTCTTTCAGGAACCCCAATCCATAAAACCAAAAATAGTGATGTCCCTTATATCTTCCTTGAGGAAGAGGAGGGTGGGTAATGATCTCTACTTGATGCCTATTCTTCCCTCTGCAGCAGTTCCCAGGCAGTCTTAGGTCTCCAGGAAGAGAATGTTGAGACCACAGACCAGAAGTCAGAGGGGACAAGAGCAAGGAAGTGGGGAAAGTATCAGGTGGACAACTGAGGCAGGAAACACATGGTCTGCATAAAGACCAGAAGAAATTCTCCATGACTAAGACCTGAAGATGGAGGGAGAGCAGAGATGAGGCCAGGGAGTTGCCAGGAGCCTGATCACTTGGGCTATTGTCGTGGAGTTTGGATGCTCTCTGGAGAGCAGTGAGATGCTGAAGATACATGATTGGCAGGAGACTGATAGGAGTAGCTTTGTATGGGAGGAGGAGGCCTCCTGGGAACAGTCCAGATGATTATCCATGGACGAGCAGTGAAATACGGTACAGAGTGTGCATACAACAGAATACAACAGGCCAGATGAATGGCGGACAGTGACATTTAATGTGATACGAGTGAACATGATATTAAATGAAGAAAATAAGTCCCAAAGTTAGATTTTCTATAGCATGATACTCTTTTCCATATTTTAAGTTAAAATAGATAGACACACATGCACACCCGCCCACACACAACAGACACGCACCTTCTAGGAATACATTCCTATGCGAGAAACTATTTGCAGAGGGAATCAGGGAAATGATGAACATAGGCTCTAGGATGCTAGTAATCTTGAGTCAGGAAAGTTAGAGGGATGATGAGATGAGGGGACATTTGTAGGTAGTCAACTTTATGGCTGGCAGTTTGGGTGGTAGTTTTGTCCAAGTTGAAGTATTAAAACTCACTAATTAATGCTAACTAATCTATATACCTTAACCATGGAGGAGGTGGTGGTAAGAGTGGGAGACAGGCACACTGTAGGTCTGGAAATGACCCTGGAGGAGGGGAGTATGACCACTGAGTGAAGCTGGTGGGTTGAGAAATCAGCCACTCTTGTTCATCCCTCATCAGTTTCTCAACTCCTGCCCCCAAACCTCCACACCCCATGACTTTCCCATCTCTCTGCTTCCTCTGCAGCTCATGCAGAGGCCCATGGATAAAACACAGAAAGGCCTGCGCTCTGACACTGCATCAAAGCGAGGCTGGGAGAAGTCCTTTTCCCTTCTGAGCCTTTCTGTTTCTACCTGGAAAAAAAAAAATCCAAAAAACAAGAGGTTGAGTGGGTTTCTGAGTTTCCTGCCAGAGACTGTCTCAGTGGAATCAGCTACAGCGACCTCCATGCTGGGCTCAGGGTGACTGGACCTGGCCTCAGCCTCTGGTCAAATATAATCAGTATTTGCCTAAACTGGCCCCTTCCTTTCCCTATGCCTCCTTTTTAACTTCTGCTCTTAGGAAGTATTTGGCAACTTTACAGATGCCCAGAGTGCTCAAGAGCTGACATTTAAACAGGATCCATGCTTTGTATGGGAGAGGTCATTGGATAGCCAAAAGAGGAACCCATCACAAATGGAGGGAAGGTTTCCTCATTTCATAAGCATTGCTGGGGCTCCCCCTCTGTAGATATGGGGAACCAGAGTTGCAGTCTCACACATGAATAATAAGATTTCATTTTCCTCAAGACCTTGCAAAGCAGAGTGGAACCTTTCTTCTCTGTGAGAACTCCTGATGCCTGGGGTCTGAAAGTATCAGAGAGGGGGTGACAGGCCTGAGGTTTGGGGGCACTTCTGGCCTCTCATTTGGATCAGGGTCATATTGGCTCTGGAGAACTTTGGAGACCATTGGACCCTAACTTCTCTGGTGGCTCAGGTCTCCTTGGGTCCAACTCCATGAATTCATGGAAGCGGTGATGACTTCTGCTTCTATTCAAAGGAGGCTTAATTGAATTTTGCACTATGGTTTTGGATAAGTCAAGAAAACAAAGTCTTTATGATAGAGAATCTGATGAATGTGTTAATCTTCTTCTCCCACCTGTTAAATGATCCTTATACTGCCCACAGCCTCAGAGATTGGTTAAGAACAACAAGATTTTGTGTAGCCTTGGGGTACAGAAGAAAAAGAGGCTTCAGGTGAGAGAGACAAAAGTAGATGGTGGAAAATCAGAGCTGGATTTCAATCCCACCCCTGCTTTGGACTGTCTTGTGCGATATTTTTACTAATTTCTAACGCAGGCATTAGAGTATCTCTCCCTATCTATTTAGGAGTTGAGAATTTTCTTTGGAAGAACTAGGGAATTGGGAATCCAGGATCTAAACCAGGTTCTGTTCTCAACTCTTGCATGACATTGGACACGAATGCTTTTACTGTTTCAGTGGTGTGTTTGTTGTTTTTTAATCTGCATTATGAGGAGCACGGGTTAATTTTGTCTACAGCCCCCTTTGGCACTGTGACAGGTGTCAAATTAACTTCTATCCTGAAAATAAGGGAGATATTTTGAGGTTGGAAGAGGTATCCTGTCATCTGTAATTTATTTCTCATCCAGAAATAGTGTGTTTTATTTTTTTTAATTAATTTTGAGAAGAGAAAGACATACATCATGCATATTTCATCCCAGTGACACAGTATGCGTGATTAGAGAGGGCTACTAGGGTCGTGTCATCCTTCCTTTACAATTTTCCAGTAGTAAAACTGAGACTTGGGATAGAAATGACTTGTAATAGGTCATACAGCTGAGTCTGAATTCAAAGTAGTTAGTCATGGCTTCTGATCTCAGAAATATCTTTCATCTCTCTCAGACTGTCCAACTCTGAAATGTGTGGTGGTAACTTTCCACACAGGACACTCAACATAGAAAAATTAAGAGAGATTTCCTAGTGATTGAGGACTGTGAAATACTCTTCAGGTCTGGAAGATTCTTTTTCCAATTTCCCAAAATGTGAAATTAAAAAAAAAATGTTTCCCTTTCATGTTGCCCTAGGAAGACTGCATCTAATTTTGATCTCTTTTGGATTGTCTGAGTTTCCAGAAGATCTCTTTCTACCAGAAAGACTCGTTTGCTCTAGTTCCACTTCTTGGTTCACACTAAGAAGATAGTTCCAAATGACCGTTCTTTAAAACTAAATTAATTTTCCAGATAATTTCTTCCACCATTTCCATCACCATCATGATGGCCCACCACCATCACCACCAATGTGCCCACCACCACCATTACCATTTCTGTAATACAGCACCATCATTACCTTGTGCTGGGTGCTTGGCATGTACCAGATATTATGCTAGGAAGCATGGTGAGAGGGAATTTCATACAGATTGTGACTTTAAGGACCTCACGGTTTAGTGGATGATTCAGAAAAAGCACATAAGTGCTATAATTACTTGCATATACTACACTGATGCATGATTTATTTTTAAAGAATACCATAGTCATTCCAAAAGTGTTAGAAAAGAGGGGAATCTGGAAAAGATTGCTGGGCAGGGATGGTGGATATGGGCAGAGAGAAGAATAGCTGAAGGCAAGTCTGCTAAGGAGGAGGATGTCTGCCCAAAACTGTGCTTCACATGTGTTATCTCATGTGATCATCTGATAACTAGGGAAAGAAGCGCTGTTGTCGCTGTTTAGTAGATGAGGAGACTGAGATTCAGAGAAGCCTGAACTAAAACTAGTCTAGACCATAGCTGGAAAAGTGGTCCATGAGCAAAACCCACCCTACCACTTGCTTTTATAAATAAAATGTATGTAACAGCCACACCAGCCTCTTCACTCACCGTCTCCAGCTACTTCCCTGGCACAATGGTGGAGCTCTGTGACAGGCACAGAAAATGGCAGCATGTGCAAAGGCAAAAATGGTTTACTCTAGTGCTTTCCAGAAAAAGCTTGACAAACCTTGGCCTAGGCTAAGGGGCGTTGGAAAAGAAGGGGAACGAAAATGATGTCCAATAGTATGTGCTGATCATAGAAAATAGAGGAAGAAAACCCAACAATTATTGAAGGCATGCCTGGCATTTTACAAGTGCTCTGTGTATTAATACGTGTTCTCTCACTTTATCCTCTACAACACATTTGAAATGTGCACCATTAATTTTCCCAAATTAAAACCACCATCACCACCACCACCTGAGGCTTAAGAGAAGTAAATAATTTAAGATCACACAGCTAGTGACTTGTGGAGTCAGAGTTCAAACCCAGAATGTCTGTGTCCCAAGCTTATGTGTTTAATCAGTCACTCTTGCTACAGATTTAAAAGATTTGGAAGAGATATTAGAAGTGCTATCAGGAAGGTCGAGTTGTGGTCAAGGGAAGGAATTAGCTAGATATGAGTTTTAGGCTAATGAAACACCTCATGACAAGGTTATTGATAGGAGGTTTGAAGATTCCTGATTTTAATGGGTCTTTGGATCTCATCATCCACAGAAAGTTTATATAGAATTGTAAATTATTGTATTTTTTTCCTGAGAAAGTGATACATGGCATCAGTATATTTAATAATTCTTTGACTAAATGTTGTAGAACACTAAAATAATAGGACCAATGAGATGAGAGATTCCTCGTAGAAGTCTGTCTGTGAGATGTCTGGGTGAGGAGGATTCAATTCACGTAAGTTTAACAAATATTTATTAATGGTCTCCTACGGCCCAGGCACTGTTCTCCCCATTTGATATATATCAGGGAGCAAAATGTCATAGATTGCTACCATCTGGAAATTTAATTTCTACCAGAGTGTGTGTGTGTGTGTATGTGATAAAGTAAGCTATCAGAATAGTAAATAATATAGTATTTTAGAAGGTGATGGGGGAAATAATTAAGGAGAAGAGTGGTCAGGAGTGCCTAGTGGAATGTGGAGACCCGGATTTCAGAGTCTTTCCAAGTCAATCAGAATCATTTTGAAAGGGGGGTAAGCATTCATTCAAAATATAGATTTCTCCCTTCCTCCCACAGATTTTGTTTCTCTGGGGCATGGTGAGGCTGGAAATCTTCATTTTCATAAGCTCCCCAGGTGATTCTGATGCACACTGAATTGGACAACCACACACTACCTCCAAGCTAGGATTCCTACCTCTTTGTCATCCTGAAATCCCTTCAGGGGTTACCTTGCTTAAGGATTAAGGAAATCAAGTACTTTCTTCTAATCTGGACTAAATAGTTTTACTATGCTAGGCTACTTCCTCTGTCTATCAGAGCTTTTGGAAAAGGAGGTGAACTGGCCAGGAACCAGACAGCCAAGCAATCCTTGGCAAGAGGGAAGATCAAAGAAAAGAGAGAGAAATAATCCACATATTACTCAACAGGCTCATGGTGAATTACAGAAGAGGAACTTAATGCCTGGCTTGCCTACTTGCGAAAGTAACTTAGAAAAGGTAGCTATTTCATGGGTCCAGAAGACTACCAGAGTCAGTAAGATTTCCAAGCCATGCAGACTTGTAAATGCAAACATGTTTGCATGTCAGAGAGTAGAATGCCCCCCACCCATGGGATGTTACATTCAGTTAGTTCGTGTACTAACAAGGAGAATGGCAGAATGTCTTTCCTTTGTCATTTTCATAACCACCCTTGACTGGCACTGAAATTGTGCCCAGAGTTTTTAACACAGACACTTTCTGTATTTAACTCTTGAACCCTCTCATCAGCCCCACACAGGGTTCTATTCTCTTTCTTTTCCAATTGTGAAAGGGAAGGCAGGAGAAAGTAGATGACTTGTCCCAAGGTCCTAGAAAGAGGAACTTCACCTGAGCCAGCATTTCACCTGAACACCTGAGCTTTTTCTCACTTTTCAATGCACTCTCCCTTCTAGCTGGTTCCCTTCAGTATTTTAAATAATGTGTAATAAATGAAAGTCTAATGTGTTCTACAGAGATCTCACTATGCTATATTACCTTCTTCAGCTACTGTGTCTTCATTTCTTGATTAATGGCCAATTTATTTTGAAAAATATCTGCTGTCTACACTGAATGACCCCCATTCATTCAGGCGTTCTCTTCAGTGGAAATATAGTGGTTCATTCTCACTTGAAACCCTTGCAGACTCCACATTTGCCATAAACAACTTTGCCTTCCTTTGGAAAATGTTTTCTATCTCAATTCTTGTAATCCTGAAACCCGTGTGACATCTGTGATGCTTCTTTCCTTCCTGCCTACTACCTACCTACCCCCTATTTCCAAATGACAACTCATTACAGAGTCCATAGTGCTTTCTTTTTTAAGCATTTCTCAAACATATCCATGTTTACCCAGGCAGGTCCAAGTTGTGCCTGGACACTTACGGTGGTACCCAAACTGGCTGACAATGACCCTTGACCCCTTTAATCCATTTTCTTTCTCGAAACTAGATTGCTATTTTTAAAACTAAAACTTGCGCCCATCACTTTCCTGATTAAAAGCCTTAATTGCCTCTGGTTGCTCTTAAGATCATGACCAAGATGCTTACTTTACCCACAGGGGACTGCTTGAACTGTTCCTTCCAGCTCCTTAAAGCTGACCCCCAGCCCCCTACTTTCTGCACTGTAGTTGCAGTGATCTGACGGAAACACCACGCCACAGAGCCTTTGCACAGTTGAGTCCCTCGACTTGGAATGTGCTCTACCTCTCCCCTTCCTTCTTTCCTTGGGGTTCCCCTGCTGCTCATCTACCAGATCTGAGACTTCTAGATCGCATAAGATCCCCTGTTTGTTTACTTACTTTCTTGAATCCCTTTCTCTTTCTTCCATAGGGGTCATCATAGTATTAATTATGTTTTTATCCTTTTTGCTTGTTTGAGTAACACCTGTATTTCCTCCTCTTCGACATTGTATTATTTTTGGATGACAAACAGGAAGAGACAACGCATGAACACATGAATGAAGGGTTTAAATTCAATCCTCGTCTATTTCTTGATTCCTTTCTACCTAACGAAGGTTCTAGAGTGTGTGTTCAAACATTCCCAGTAGTAGGTCCTCACTGACCGCTGAGCAACCTGTTTCCTTCACTTTTAGAATATCCTTCCTTAGGTGAAGTCAGAGTATGAACTTACACATTTGGGAGGTGAACTCTATGAAAGCAGACACTGACAAACTTTGCCCATCGTTGAGCTGACTGCCTCTCACGGAGAATCTGACACATGGTAGAGATACAGTAGGTTTCAGTGAGAATCAGTGGATGAATGAGAGAAAAGTCAATGAGTTGCCAGTTTGCACTGATAGGCATGCATGCTGTTCTCATATATACTGGCTCCCTTCATCCTCCCAATAGGCCTTTGAGGCAGCAATGTGCATATTCACTTTGCATATGAGGAAACTGAGGCTCACAAAGGGTAGGAGCCACCCTCTCTGCACCCCCTAGGCTAACATACCAGAGCCAGGGCTAGAATCCCTTTTCCAGCTGTCTGGCAGCCATTCATCTCACAACCATCATTTATCTGAGGGTGTCATGCAGAACTGCCTCAGTCAGGACAGTGTGGGCTTCCAGAAACAGAGTGCACTGCAGGCCCCATCCCTGTTGGGGCTTAGCCTCTTCCCAGAGGGCTCTTCTGGGGTCATTAGGCAACTTCAGTCAGCGGTAATGCTCAGGGCCCAGAGAGAATTCACAAACTATTCAACTCTCACGCCATCTCTCTCTAATCTAAGAGAAAGAAAAAAAGAGAGTCATTCCAGATGTGCCTTCCCACTCACCAGGCGGACGCCGTTGAAAGCAGCCTGAATTGGTGCCACTGCACAGTCATTCAGTCTTTGCAGTGACTTCTCTGGTCAGCAGTCATGTCATTCATAGTATTTCTGACCAGCAGGGTTCCAGGTCATACATATGGGGAGGGGAAATCCTCAGTAATTCTTCTCCTTGGACATATGTTTCTTTTCTTCTTCTTCTTTTAATCTTTAGGTCCAACTTTTCCTGTTAGGAAGAACACTTGTTAAATCCCTGGATCTTCTACAAGCCAACTTCAGACCAATTTCATTGAGAAAAGTGTAGTATGTAAGAGTAGAGAACCTCTGTGTACCTGTGGCCTTCTAGTTTCAATGATGATCAACTTACACCAAGTCTGTGTCACCTCTTCTCTTACCGCAGACATTATATAAAGTTATGTGTAAATAAAGTCCATCTGTCTAAAAGATAAGAATTCAAGAAACAGCCTCATGGCTATTACCATGCTCTCTAAATTAACATTCAGTTTCCTATAGCAGCACATATCTAGACATTGTTTATGTAAACCAGTTTGTCTGAACTGGAGTCTGCTTAAGTGCCAACACTGTGATTGGCTGGTAAGTCAATAGCTCTCCTCCTCCGTCTCTCTTTTTCATTCTTTGTGACATTTTATTAAGAAAATGGGTTTGTCCCCACAGCCTCCATTTTGCTCATTGCATTCCAATGGTGACATTTAGCATACCCACTGCTCTGGTACTTCTTTAACTTGGTAGTGAAATCTAGAAGCTTGACCAGTCTTGATTTTTTGGGGGGAGGGCAATTTACCACCACCAATACTGATAGCCCCATACCCCCCAGTGATCTAATAAAGCAACTCACGCTTTTGCTTCTCATAGTTAAGAGTTTGTCTTTGATAGCGGTCAAATCTGTCCTCCAGCCCCTACTTGTCTCTTTCTCCTTTGTGACTTTTAGCAAGAGATTCTGAGCCTTGGTTCCCTTGAGTGTGCTGTGGGGTTGATAACAAGACCTAAATTCTGAAACCATTAACGTCAGTGAGATGGACATCTAACAGGCTGAGCCTGTATCTGCTACCTAATAAGTGATGAGTATGGATTTGTGTTACTTCCTCCCCCTCCTTTCTTGTCTTCCATGTGCTCTTCTTTCTCTTCCTCCTCTATGCTTCATTATTTTATGGTCAAAACCTAAATAGGACCTAATCAAGATGATTTTTGAAATTTTGGAGTTTCAGTAAGATATTATTAAGAGTACCCAAGTTTTCGAGTCAACCAGATCTAGGGTTGAATTCCAGATTTTATGCTTACCTGTTGAGTGGCACTGCATCGGTGAGCTCTACTTTCTTATCTGTAAGATGGGGATAAGGAAAAGACCTGCTTCCTAAGGTGGTTCTGGCTACTATGTAATAGGTGTTAAAAAAAATCAGATAGCCCTAGTTTTCCTTTCTCACTTTGCATAGCCTGTGGAGGTATAAGATAATTACTTGGAGTGTGGGTGAGGATGACATTAACTCATAGTTGCTATTAGTCTAAATAAGATTACAGATGTAAGAGTCTTCACTATGTTTATCTAGTATGATTAAAAATTTGATCAACATTAGTTGCAGTTTCTTTTTTCCTTCATGTTCTTTATCTTCCCCTTCCTTCTCTTTCTTGGCCTCCTCTCTGCTATTTCCACTCTTGCTTCTAAAGCATCCAGACAGAGTCAGTGTACAATAAACAACAATCGTCTCATCCCCAGGCATCCGCTGATTAAAATAATCTAAAGGGTAGTCAGTTCACAGAACCTAGGAGAGGAATGCTTCCTCAAAGACAAAGATAATGTTTCTAGCATCTGGGTTTAGTGACAAATTTTTCCTCATTGGAAAAATATTAAAAACAATTCTGAGCATAAATATGCCTAGAATCACTTTTGTTTGGAAATAATGATAAATAACAACTTTATCATTCATCAGTTTGCTTTCATTTAGAGAATATCCAAGTTCAGGGTTTTGTCAATTCTCATTTAATTCATACACACACACACACATACACACAGATAGATATGGCCTTATTTTAATCATTTTATAAGTGATCTTTTGGCATTCCTTATTGAGGTAGGTATTAGCATACCCATACTTTACACGTGCAAAAAGCGAAGCATAGACGTGAAATCACATCTCTCTATCTGCTTAGAGATAGCACTAAGATTTGAATGCAAGGGCTTAGTTCCAAAGGCCATACTCTTCTATGCTCTGCTTGCCCTCCAGCAACATCCCTTGCTTTGTGTCACATCCTTTGCTAAGTTAAGGAATCAAGCCTTTTCAGTGTCCATGTGGAAATGTGGTAGAATACAATAAACCTGGCAGAAACCTGGTAGAGATGGAGCTCTCACACACTCTGCAGCCAGTTTCCAAGGCAGAGATCAGCTCAGTGTGGGTCTAGACTCAGCATGTCCCCTCCTGTCCTCTGACCTTTTTAAACGCCCCCCCCCCCCCAACAGGCTAACCATGGGGGCCCCACCATCTGGAGAGACTGCCTCCCTCAGATGTCTCCTCAGGGAACATGGGCGTACTGGAAAACTGAGGTCAGCAGTGGCCACAGAAGGGAAATTTTGCAGTCCTTTACTCAGAAATTCACCAGGAACTGGAGTTAGCTTTAGCGTTTAGCAGCAGAAACTCCGCAATCTTGGACAATCCTCTGCTTGACACCTTCCCACCCACCCTCATCTCCAGATGTTCTCACCGCAGGGGAGAGACGTTGCTATCTGACAGCAGACTTGAGAAGACAGGTCTCTTCTATTGGGTGGGGCTGGGATCCTTGGCTAAAAGGCTTCCCTTAGGAAAAGTGCATGAGTTCCATCCAGGTTTCCCCATCCAGCACTGAGCAGGCCAGGAGCAACGCCTTGTAGGAGACAGGCTAAGAGGAGGAGCTGTCCTCTGAAGAACTTGGATTTGTGTAAGACTAAGAAGCCCTTGGCAGTTCAAGGTCACAGGGCAAGATGCCTTGGGAAGATGACTCAGAATTAGATGGATGAGGCTACTGATATGGCCACGTCTTCTCCCTTTGAGTTATAACTGATGTTTCCTATTGCTTGTAATTGGCCTGCTATTCATCACTTTCACAATTGCTATCAGCTCAGTGACAGGCAGGACAAATGGTCTGGAGACAGTTTGGAACAATGTAAGCACAATCTATTGCCCTGATGACTGAGCGGCTCTGCTAGGATAACACAGATCAGACATCCTAAGAGCTTCCGGTCTTCTATTCCTCGGAGTTTACCACTCATCCAAGCAACACTTATCATGCAGCTCACACTTCTGGAGCACCTACCTGGGGCCAGGCCTCATGTAAGGAGGTTCTGACATGATAAGGCAAACAGCTCAAAGTTCAATGGTGAGGTCTTACAAGGAGTAATTCCAGAAAATATTGTGGTTCACTCATAGGTGTGATGTCCAAGGTGCCAAGAGGGCCGTGAGTTCTACTGGGATATTGGCAGAGTTTTCAGAGGAGATTAAAATTGTCCTGGGTCTTAAAGGATGAGTCTGATTTGATCCAAGGAAAATACCATTGAGGCAGTGGAAAGCCATGTGCAAAGACACAGGGCCATAAGAGCTGTTGTCTTTGTTCATGGTTAGCGTCTCAGTATAGCTGGAATGGAGGACAGGGGCAGACTATGGTGGCAGATGAGGGTAGAGAGATTGTTCGGCATCCCTGTGTGAAGGATCCCGAATATCAGGTGAAGGAACAGAGTATTTATACTTTGCTTGGTTCAGGCTCTTTCAGTGGTAAGAAGCAGAAACCCATTGACACTTGCCAAGGGAGAAAGGATTGGGTGGTAGAATGATTCCTCCTGTAACAGAGTCAAGGGCTGACCCACCAGCATCCCAGAAACCTCTGGCAGCAGGAATGCTAGAACCTGTCTCTCTTCAGTTTAATTAGCACCTCCCCCTCCCCTACCTTCTCCTCCCTTTAGACATGTAGCTCAACATGACAAGCCTGTCCTAGACAAGTCCAACTTTGCATTTCATAACAGTTCCTGCACCTAGAGGGACCAGAGAGCATTTGAATCAATTTCTAGGGTGGGCGGGGGGGGACCCCTCCTGGATTCCATTTGGAACAAGGAACCTGCTTTGATCCGGCCACTCTTGGCCAAGGCAACAGGGTTATTTAGTTCAAATACAACCACCAGACTGTCCCTTGTATCTGACACCTGAAATAGAAAGCCATTCCAATCCTGGAGGTTTTTATTCTCAAACTCAGCCCCCTAACCCACAAGCATGTACCATGATATATCAGCTGATATCCAAAGCCACAGGGTAGAGAAGGCAAAAGTTCTTTAACTCAGTAGTACATAAGAATCACCTGGAAGTGTCTTAAAAGTCACAGATTCTAGAGCACTTTTCCCAGGACTTTAATTCAGTGGGTCCGAGTTCAGTCTGTGAATCTGAATTTCTAACTTCAATGAGGCAAGTGGCTCAGGGAGCGTGGGCTAAGAAATGCTTTGGGAAAGACCCCATTGTTTCAATAGTAAAACAAAATCAAGTTTGCTATGGAGTAAAATGCATAATTTGCACAAATGTCAAAGAAATTTCGCACCTGTCCCTTCTGATATTTGGGGTTTCTTGTTTGAACAACCTGAAAAACTGTGCCATGTTTTATGAGGGATGTAGAAGGTTTTTAAGTCAAGAGCTTTGGCTCTCTGAACTCCTGGGCTGGTGCCAGAGTCTGGCAGAGGTTAAGAGCTCAGATTATCCTGAGGCCCCAGACAGAGGAGAAATCCTCCAAGTGAAGGCCAACAGAGGGCCTAAGGGACAGAGCTAGGACAGGATTAGAGTTCTTAACATTAATTTGTGATGGGCCAATTGATTAATCAATTACTGAACCCCTACTCTATGTCTGGCACTGAGAACTAAACAGTAAACACTGCAGGCAGGACTCCAGCCTCAATTTGCACACAGTGTTTTAGGAAAGACAGGCAAGAAATGAAATGCACAATGAAACAGAACATTGTCGATGATGGTAGGGGTGCAGAGGAGGATGGGAAGGGGTCCATCCAGTTTGATGGGGTCGGGGAATGCTGTCCTGAGTGGTGATCTCTGAGCTGAGAGTTGATGGATTAGTCAGTGGGGAAGAGGAGGTAACCAAGGATAGGAAACAGCTTGCCAAAGGCTAGAGGTGAGCCAGGATGGCTGGGGAATAGAGTGTGAAAAGAATAGTGGAGGAGGAAGAAGAGGCCAGAGATTTGAGGGGCCTGACATCAACACAAAGGCATCCAAATGATTCATAACCACTGAGTGGGAAGTGACAGTATCTGGGGCCCAGGAGGCCAATCATGGGGGACTGCAGTCATTTGGGTGACCCAGAGCCTGGTCCAGAAACCAGAGGAGGCGCCTGAGCTGGACGATGGGGAAGATAGCGCTGGAGTGGAGGCAGCGTCAGTGGGGTGTATGTGCTGCTTGTGATGGTGGTGTTGTCAGACATCAGGGCCTCTGAAATAAGGACATACAATGCCCTTGTTTTGTAGACGAGTTAATCATGTCCCACAGAGGGAGACTGACTTGGCCATGATGGCACAGTTACTGACAGAGCTGAGATGACCTCTCCTGTTCTGTGTAGCTCTTGGCTGGCAAGGGATGCATGTCCAGCCTAGACTCTAGGTGTTCTCACCTTGGAGAAGACTCTGCAGAGTGACAGATCCCTAGAGGTCATGCAGGAAAATGAGAAAGCGCCATAGATGGCGATGTTTGGGATGCCTGTTTATATATGACCTTCTTAGGAGTGATCTTTAGTATGTATGTATTTATGGCTCTGAACAATTCTGTGTAGAATAATTGATTGGACTTTGCTTGATCTAGTCGTTTCCTAATTCAGTGGGCCACAGACATGACCTCTACCCCATCCTCCTAACCCCTCCCTATTTTTTTAAACTCAAGATCCATTAATACCCCCCTGAGCTGGGGTCCTTGGAAATATACTTTGGAGTATATAGTCGTTCTGGCCGATATGGACGTGGGATTGACCAGAACAAGGTTAACCACTCACCCTGTCTCCTCCTGAGACTGCCATGCACCTCAGCTCCTTCCTGTCTTCAGTCTGTAGGAAAAGATGACAAGAGCAGGGAAGAGGATTCAACCTCTTTGAAATCAGCCATGTGAATCCTAACTCTGACTCATCCTATTTGCGACATTGATACAGTCTTTGGACGGTACAAATCCCACACTCTCTCAAGTTTCCACTTTTTCGACGACTGCATTGAGACGCTGCAACCTATGATACAGGCTTTTCTTAGCTCACAGTGGTTGAGCATGTAGGCTTTGGAATGTGAGGAAACTGAGTTTGAAGTTTGCTATGTCAAATACTGACCACGTGGCACAGCAAAAGAACCCATGCAACCCTGACTTCAGTCTCCTCCTCCGTGGAATGGGAGCGACGGGGGTTCCCAGCACATCGTTGCTGGGCAAAGCGAGTGAGTCTCAGTATGTCAAACACCGCGCATTGTGTCTGGTGTACAAACATGCTTCAAAATGCTTCCTGCTGTTTTTATTGCATAAAACCTAGCATGCCATCCTCTTCATGGGAGCAGAAATGTGGGGCACACTGACGAGAAAAGGAGCTCCTGGCCTGAGGATCATATAAGCTTATCATCTTGTCTCTTTTCATCTTGAGAAGCAGGCAGTAGACAGGGCCCTGTGCAGGAGTGTCTGAGCGGGCTGTGTATTTATTCTCTAACATTTTTCATTAACAGAGGTAAGTGTGGCAAGAAGAGGGTTTGGCTGTCTCTAAACGCCTTCCTCCTGTCACCTAGATGAACAGGCTGCTCTATTGGACTCTCATCATGCGGCGGAGAATGGCTTGAAAATCAGAGTTTATCCTGACAAGGGAAATGAAGTGTTGCTGCTGTGATTTATAGACTCGGAGACCGAGCTGTACAAATCCTCGTCTTGGAAATGAGTTCTTGCCAGTTAGTATTTCTTTGCGTTGTGGTCTTGTGAATGGGAAGGGGATATGACTCAGAGACTGAAAATGAAGGGTGCAGCCAGCGAGGTTGGGGGTGTGTGTCAAAGCTTGGGATTTGGAGTCCAGAAAGAGACTCTACTGTATCATATCCAAATGGGGGACCCAGGACTGGTGTCTTCTCTGACCCTACGCTTGCTCCTCTGGAAGGATTCCTGGGGATTGTCAGCGCTGCCACACCCACAGGTTGGTGGAATCTATTGGAGCCAACGCAGCAGCCATAGCACCAGGCCTAGAGTCAAAAATACTTAAAATTCTGTCTTCCCTTCATCCACCAGCTCTTTTCTTTAAAGCCCAGCCATGGCATGCAAGCCGTCTCTGGAACCTCTACTGAGAGGGTGCTAGCTGGTAGGAGTTGTGTTGTTGTTTTCTAAAGTCTTTCTTGTTAAGAGCAATTTTAGTTTCCCAGAAATTTTGAGGCCTCCTCCACTACTAGTATCCCACGCCAGTGTGGTGCATTGTTAAAATCCATGAACTGTACATCAGTCTCCCCAGAAATCCATCGTTCGTGTTAAGGCTCACTCGGCGTACATGCTCTCTCTTGTTTCTTTTCTTTTTTTAAAGACGAAGGAAGCCGGCAGGAATAAAGGCAAGCAGGCAGGCAGGCACGCGGAGAGAAGAGGAAAAATAGTTAGTTCGTTTGTTTGCTCCCCCTGGCCCTGGGCTCAGAGCCCAGTTCCAGAACCCATGCCCTTGGACTTTATGTGCACTATGCGGTAGCCACAGACTTAACATCTGAGTCAGCAGGCACACCCACCCAATGAGCTTTGACAAATGTGTGACACAGGTCCACAGTGATGGTATTATCCAGAATAGTTTCTAAAATCCTCTGCACTTCTCTACTCATCACTCCCGCTTCCCTCACCGCTACGAACTATGGACCTTGTACTGTCCCCAGAGTTACGCCTGTTCTCAGGAGCCTATAAAGTATTCTAGACAGTGTATCTAGCAGGGGAGGTTTGAAAGGGATGGGGAAATTAGGGGCCACCTTGAGAAAAAGCAAACTTCAGAACACAAATCAGAAAATGGTCAGGGCCAGCCATCTGTGCTGTGGTCCGAATGCCCAAGTTGAGAAAAGTACATGTGACATAAAACCTCATGGAGGTCACACAGCACATGAGTCAGAAGATGTTAGAGTTCCCTGGGACACCCCTACCTTAGGGACTCTGCTCTCTTCACGTTCTATCTCCTCTCTGCTGGGTTTTTATCCCTCTGTCGCTTTCATTACACTGAGCTTGTTCATAGTTGACCCACAAAAATAACAGTTACCGATGGCCTTTGCCCTGGTCCAGTTTCATTGGTAGAGTGAAGCATCTCAACATACACTAAAGGTTGGGTCAGTCAGGAGTGCAGTGATATAGCCCTGAAATACATCCTACTCAAGGGTTTATTGGACAGACTCTAGAGCCAGACCTTGGGTTCAAATCCTGGCTATGCCGTTACTAAATCTATGGCCACAGACACAAACGTTCAGTGGCTGTAATACTCCTGTCTAGTTTGTTGTGAGGAGTAATGAAGGGAGAATACTTAGAACAGTGTCTCTTTTGTAGTAACCACTCAGTAAGCATTAAGTTCTATTTCTCACATTGTCTAGTTATAGAGAATATTGCTCAGGATGGCAGTGGCTGAGAGAATGCTCTTCAGGATCGAGTTCTTGTTCCGAGTCCAAGTTCTTGTTCTGCTCTTCGGAAGAAGCACTTTATGTATCTTTACTTAGTTGTTCACATGGGTCGTGCCCCCCGGCTCCAGGTCTTGAACCCCAGACCTTGGGATGTGTATGGACTGTGCCCAGGGTGTGCCAGCCTGCCAGGCCACCAGGGCATGCCTAGTTCTGCTCTTTTTACTGGTGACTCTCAATGGACTGTTTCACCCTGTTTCCTCATCTGTAACATGGGGCAGTAATGGCAGAACCACGGGAGCGAAGGCGTATTAAAGTACTTAGCACAGTGTCGGTCAAAGCTGTTACCATGTTTGTTTTCTATCCAGCAGCAGACGAGGTAGCTCGAGCCCATGTCCAAAGGCAAGCAGCCTCGTGTGCTGTCAGTTGGTATGAAAGACTTGCTTTTGTTTCTGCCAGATTCTTGTGGTATAACAACTTCAAGACAGGCCTCTTCTCCTCTCTGGCCTGTCCTTTCCCCTCTTCATCTGTGCCGGGTTGGGAAGGCTGGGGTTACCTTTCAGGAGTCTTCTTGATCTGAGGTGCCAGCAATCTGTGGCTTCATACGCCTCTGCAGGGAGTACCCTCTTAAGGTTGTCGGCAGGGTCTTCCGATCCACAACTTCAAGCAAAACCTTAACAAAACCAGTTTTACCCTCGGCTCGTTGAGAGAAGTATGAGTTAAGTTCCTGATCCCACAACATCACCACACTTTTAAAGAAAGACAGAAAATGAGACTATTGAACATAATTTGTATCCCTTCATTCATCTTCCAACCCACTGACTTCCAGTTCAGGGTCATGGGTAATCAGGCAGCTCAGGGTGGAAGGTGGGAACCAACCCTGGACAGGATGCCCTTATATCCCAGGAGACACACACACACACACACACACACACACACACACACATTCAGAACAGGACCATTCAGACACACCAGTTCACCTCAGGTGACATCTTTGGGATGTGGGACAAAGCTGAGTCCCTGGAGAAAACTGGCATAAACCTGGGTGAATGTGAAAACTGCACACAGTGGCCCTTGGTGGGAAATGAATTTTTTTGTTCTCTCTAATGTTCTAAGGACACGATATTATTGGAGGACCTGCCATATGTATTTGGGATCCCTTCAGCTCTGGGCTATGAATGTGCTTTCGGTTTCTACTTTCCTTTGCTCAACTGTTCCCTAGCTGCTACCTCTTCTAGAAGCCTTTCAGCGGGGAATCCTTGCAATTCAGTTATTTATGGTTCACCATCGGTGGCTTACAACAGTGATCGTTTTTATCATTCTTTTTCCTCCTGGTTCTGGGGTTCTGGACTGAGCTGCATCCCATGGTTGCCGTCTGCTGATGGCTATGGCTGGAGTCACCTCAAAGGCTGCTTTGCTCACATGTCCAGCAGATGACCCTGCCTTTGCCTGGGACCTCAGCTAGGTCTGTTGGCTGGAACACCTCCACGCGGCCTCTCCATATGGTCTGGGCTTCCTCACAGCCTGGCGTGTGAGTTCCAAGAGCGAGTGTCCCAAGAGAGGTCATGTGGGAACTGCTAGTTTCTTGAGGCCAGGGCCCAGAAATTCAAGCAGCAGTGCTCCTTTTGGTCAGTCCTACAGATGGAGAGGGAACCTAGGTTCCACCTTCATGATGGCAGGAATGTCACAGAAGTCTAGGATCATCTCTGAGAGTCACCACTTTGCTTTCCTGCTCTGTGTGAGAAGAAGACTTGAGTCAATTAGCATTACCCACTTCTCTCTCCAGATGTTTTCTCACATGTCTGCTTAATCATCATAGTCATTGATTTGTAACAGGATGACCAGTTAGTCTCCCATCAGGACACAGGTTGTCTCATTCCAATCCCAGAGAGTGAGGTTCCAGACCCTGGTCTCCAGTGTCTCTAACTACTCAGAAAAGGAGTGATTACAACTCCTGCTGTCACTACAAAGGGTGCACTGGTTCATGAATGGGAAATGATTCAGGTGGGACCTATTCTAGAAGTCTGGACTAAGCTTAGCAACCACTCTTCCTACCTCCGTGCAAACCCAGCTCTGAGGCCCTCCTTATTTTTCCAGTGTCCATCAGTCCTTGACCCTCTTGCCCCATCAAACATGTGGTCAGCACGAACTCAGGAATTAGTCTCCCTACAAAGCTAGGATATCGACTATGCTCTCTTCTCCCCATGTCTCTTTATAGGGCCCTCGGAACATCTTATTTTTTGACCTTAAAGCACTTTCTGGGTAAAACAACTATTATCCCACTTTCCTCTGCATAGTAACCAAAAATGTCTCAACCACAGATTCCACCTTCATACCCCACCCAACGTTTATTCAATGGCATCAAGGAAATTTGGCCTTTGTGTGATGATCAGTTGCGCTTGTGTTATCTCCTCTACAAGAAGAGAAAAGCAACCACAAGTGTAGAAATGTAATCCTTCTTAGGGCATCCTATCACTTATCTGTGTAATGTAACACCTATTGTGGGGCCCTACTATATGCTGACTCTTGCTTGGAGCTGGGGACACAGACATCAGTCAATGACCTAGGTCAGGAGGAGTTTGATGTATGATAAGCCAGAAGGACACATACATGCAAATTGAGAAGAAATGGGAAATGTGCAAAAATTCAATGAGAGGAGAGAGAGACAAAAATCTCTCAAGTCAGGCATTGTCCTGGTGGACAAAAAATGTCCTGGAGGTCAGCAAGGAGAATCAAGTGAAGAAAGGGTGTTTCTGACTGTAAATGTGTGGAATAGTGAGCTCTCAGAAGAGGGTGGTGTGTTCTAGACCATGAAGTGGGAGCAGAGGGGAGAAGACAGAAGATGAGATACAGTCTGAAAACAAGGGTTGGGACAGTCTGGTTAAGACTCAGAGGTTCTTACCAGAAGGTGGTGGAACTTTTGAAGAGGTTTGAGTAAGAGAGTGGAGTCAGCAGTGTTATTTTCAAAAGCTGTGAGAGAATTTGATGGAAAAGATGAATTGGAGCTGGAAGGCCATACCAGATGCTCGTCAATCACCCAGAAAGGAGGCATGACTAACCTGCACCAGGTAGACGGTGTTACTGGACCCAGGTCCACTGCTCACCGCCCTAAAGGCCATGCTTAAGAGGACGAAGATTGATGGATGGAAAGTGGGTTTGTTATTAAGAGCCACTCTTGGAGAAAGTGGGATACCCGTGCCATCTCACATTGACTGCACCGAACGAAGAGGGTGCAGAGCTCACACTGACAAAGAACATGTTCAGGAAGGCATCATGGGGGAGGGGAGGCACTGCAGCTGGTGATTGCAGAGAGGGTGGTACAGACGGGTCTGCTAGCTTATCAGGCCAAACACAAGTCTTCTTGCCTCAGTGGAAGAAAACCAGTTCAATCCATTGCGTGTGTCTCTCCCAGTTTGGCTGATCTCTAATATGATTATCTGGTAATTAAACGTCACAGAATCCTCAGTTTTGCAAGGGGGACTACGTTCAATGGGTCTCCATGTATTACCTTATTACAAGAGGTGGAGGGGGACCAGGGAAGAGAAATTGGTCTTGAGGCATATTATGAGGTAAAGGGAGGAGCCCTGGTCAACTTCCAGTTTCTGGCTGCAGGTAGAGGGGCTATGGACTGACTTGGAGATACAGGTAATTTGGGGAAAGAAAAGCACCCCACACATTTTTCCTTGTTTTTTTAATATTTCATCAATTGGTGTGTTGAAGCAGAATTTCATGTGACGTTTTACTTTCATTGACCAAATATTGACTGACTTGTCACCTGCGTGGTCCTGTGCTATGCAGAAGGGAGCAGGGGGACCAGGGTAGTCAATTATTTTATTTATCGAAGGCCTTTTGTTTCCTCTGAGCTGGGAGCCACGAGACCAAGTCCATTCTTACTGTGAACATAACACAATCTGTTAAGCTTAAATGAGGACTTAAGGGCATCGTTTTGGTTAGACCCAAATTGTCTTAATTTCAAAAATAACAGACTTGGTGTCAACTCCTGAGTATCACTTTAGTGTGAAAAGTATAGTTGTTGTAAAGTACAGAGTAGAGAACTTAATTCATGGGTTTGCAGTCTATATTGATGGTCCTAAGTATCTTAATCAAATATGGGCTATTTACTTAAAATTTAAGATTCCTAAGACTTTGTCAAATTATTTTAGAGCTGGAAGGCCCCCTCCTTTTTACTCCCAGAGCCTTCTGGGTGTATTACCTCATAGCATTTGAACCATATTAATTATAATCGTGTGTGTCTTCACCATTAAACTATGAGTCCTTTGAAGTTAGCAACTGGACCGAGCTCATCCCCTTTCTTAGCATCGAGCTGTAAGTGGTAGGGTGTAGAAGTTTGATGAATGCTTCATCAGCATAATGAAACCTTAGAAAAAGGTATCTTCTCTGCCTTCATTGTACAGATAGAAAAACCGAGGCATAAGGAAAGGAATAACTTAGGCAGGTTCAAATAGGAAAGTAACAGAGTCAGGAATAAATCTTAGTTTATTTTGATTGCTTAACATTTTTGTGGCTGTTTTCTCCTCTTGCCCAGTTTGGTTTGTTAGCTAATTAGTCAGAGGTTGGAAGCATTTAGAAGTAGTGGAAGTGCAAACCTTCTTTGTTTTGAAAACCGATGGCCATGGAAATGTAGCCCTTAGCCTTTGTATTAAGTACAGGATTTGTTTCTTTAAGTCCTTCACTTACTCAAAAGCCAGGAGTCAAACAAAGCCTCCAGTGTAAGGTTTCATTTTCCTCTGAGAGCGCGTGTGCACATATACACACACGCTTCCGATTCAAGCAGAGCAGCTGAAAAGGATGTTTTGCATGAAATTTGGGTATTTATTGTTCCTGTGTGACCTGGGAAAGTCAGAGGTGCCAGCATTCAGATGGACTTCAAGCCCCTAATTCTCATGCATTTGTGAATGGAGATAGGACACCCATCTTAAGGGGTCATTTGGAGGAATACGTGGAGGAATAGAATTATTTCACCATAAAGTTATTCCAGCATTTTAGGCTAGCCTTCTAGCCTTTCTGGGCCACTGTATCTGCACTTGTAAAACAGATTAGATTAGATGATTTGCAGAGTCCCTTGAAGCTGGAACATTCTATGATTCTCCCCCTGAGATTTAATTGGATTCCAGACAGAGTGTTGCAAGGACTGAGCGAAAGGAAAGGAAGGAAAGAGTCTGCACTGACACAGTGCTGGCTTCTGCTGCCTTGCAACGACTCCCTGTTTGATGTAGGCTTTTTATCAGGGTGTGTTTTTGCTCCATCCAGGGTTCGCCGGGCCATCGCAGCAGTCCCCATTCTGTTCCTCTGGGTTTGGGAAGGAGCCAGTGGCTGTGGAGAGACTTGGGCAAGATTTCTTCCCAAGAGCTGCTTGGGTGGTGAAACTCACCCAGTCCAGAGAGGCTTCCTGTTTTGTTTTCTACAAGCTCAAGTAACTATTGATTACAAAAACCACTCACATGCACACGCATTCACACACGCAAGAAAAAAACAGAAATGCATCACAAACAAAACAGGATGTTCTCTTGTCCCTTTACTTCATTCCAAAGCAATCTCTTACCATCTGTGTCATTTTCACCCATGGCCCTAGATTTCCCCATTACAGTAATTAAGCCCTTAGTGCTGGCTGGAGATGTTACAGAGATTTAAGCCAGGAGCAGCAGCGTGCGCGTTGTTAATTTCAGTGAGAGGGAAACTAGCAAATGGTGGTAGAGAAAGGTCTGTCAGCGTGACCTCATACCTTCCCATCTGGTTTCCATCCTCAAGAGGGTGTCCCCTCTGCTGCTGGTGGGAGAACAGACGTTTGTTCCCAAAGTCGGTTCTGACATGTAGTAGGAATGGTGCTGTTACTATGCACCAGACCTTGGTCCACATGTTCCATATAGAGATTGAGTGGGATATCCTTATACTTTAAAAAAATGTTTATCTGAAATTGAAATATAACTGAGCAATCTGTATTTCTATTTACTGAATCTGTCGATCTAACTTGGAGTTCATGCCACTAGCCTGTATGATTAAACAAAGAAACACCCCTCCCCTCAGAGTCAAAGATCTATTGACATTTTGCTTCTACCCTTGGCTTGCTGTGTGACCTTGGGAAAATTGCTTAACTACTCTGTTCTCAGTTCTCTCCCCTGAAAATGAAGATCATGATATCTGTATCTCAGGACTCTTGTGAGAACTGAATTTTTAGTGTCCTTAAAGTGTCCTACACTGTGTAGCTAGGTGCTTCTTGAACATTAGCTTATATTAGAATTATTTTAAGTTTCTTTGTCACTACTATTCTTTTTTTTTTCCCCATGATAATGAATTCTATTTTATTTAGGACTTTTCAAGTGCAGCTTTGCTCTAGATCCAGATGAGGAGTTAGTACCTTGCCTCTAACTTGTTGCTTGATGGGACATATCACTTCCCCCTGTGCCATATGATTTTTATTATTAAAAAATAATCTTTGGAAACAAAACCAGCAAAGAGACAAATCTCAGTGAAACTCACAGAATGCGAGACTTGGGGAGTGAAGCGGGAGAGAAACACAGGAAGGAAGGCGGGGTCAAGGAGGCAGTACAGGACGCTGGAACTCTGGGGGCAGGTGTGCTGTGAAATGCACACAGACAGAGGTGTGACCTCAGTGTCCTAAAAAGCATACTGCAATAAAGAAATAAAAAATGACAAAACACATTTTTCTGCTTTGTAAATGCAAAAGAATAATCTTTGAGTCCGACCTCTTGTAACAATTATATTTTAGTATTACCTTCTCCTTTGGGTCTATATGCATTTTAAGAAAGTATTAATTAAGTCATTTACTAGTAGGTGCTATTGGCAAGAACCCAGCTTTGGAAAGGCTAGATCGCAGGCCATGAATTAGCCTTATGATTTTAAGCAGATTCTTGAACTCCTATACCTCTGTGTTCTCATCTGTAAAATTAGATTATAATGTCAGAACAATCAGATCATTTGTTCATTCCCGAGAAGAGGTTATAGGAATGACTGGAGTCTCCTCAGCAGAGCCTCTTGAGAGACATGCGAATCAGGGTGTACAAATGCACCTCTCCTTTTAAATCTGTGTCTTGGTAACTTAGGAGGCAGACTCCAGACCCACTGTGCACAAACATGTGGTATCTGAGTCCTCTGAGCCGAGCAGGATGGACAAAGTGACACCTAAATAATCAGATGACCTGGCTTATAAACCAGAGCATGATCCTATGTTTAATCACTCATTTAAAAAATGCACAGATTCGGTCAAAGCGATCACAATTATACGGTGAAGGGTAGAATTAGATGGTTGGTGGTAAACAATGTGTTAGATACAGATGTTGATTTATAGTGATGAACACTTAAATCTATGTAACGTTATGATGCAATGTTCCTTCAGTACAATTGTAAAAATAAAAATTAAGTGCACTTCCTTTTTTAAAAAAAGGAAGCACATAGAATGTGGCAAAGGATTATGAGGTCAATATTCTCAGTAATCCCTAAGTTTGAAAATGAGGTTTCAAACTTTCTGATTCCCAATGCTTGAAATGTCAGTGTACATGGAGTGACTAATGGAGCAGAAAGCACATCTGAGTCTGAGCCTAATAATTGGGAGTTCAGGGCCTGCTCATTGAGTCAGTAAATACTGGCAGAATATCTGTGCTGGTACCACGAGAGTAACCCTGTGAATAAGGCATGGTCCATGCCCTTGATGGATTCCGAGTCTGCGTCATGAGACAGACAAGCAAGTATGAGGGGTGTGGTCTAGTGTTAGGGTCTCCACAACAGAAACACAATCCTAGGCTTAAGAAAGTCGGAGTTAGCACCCCTCTGTGACTCAGGAGGCGAAGGGGCAGGTCATTGAAATCCTACTGGCTGGGTCAAGACCCTGGCAGGGAGGGGCCACATGGGGCTGGAGGACAGCAGAGGTGGAGGGTGGGAAAGAAATTCCAACTAGGATACCCTGAGAGAGGATGTTTCATTTAAGACCAAGAGAGTGAATTGGATTGCAAGCGAGGTTATTATTTCCACAAAGAGGACAATGTGTCAAAAAAAAAAAAAAAAAAAAAAAAAAAAAAAAAAAAAAAAAAAAAAAAAAAGATGAAACTTGTGCAATTAAATAGAATGTCAATCTTCATTTCAAGCAAAAGTTAGCAAACTCTGACCCTCAGACCAAATCTAGCCTACTGTCTTTGTAAATTAAGTTTTGTCAGAACCCAGACCTACCCATTCAAAGTATCACTGATGTTTTCATGCTACAAAGACAGAGGGAAGTAATCGTGGCAGAGACTGCCTGCCTGTAGAGCCCCAAATTTATCATCTGTACTATTTGGCCATTTATGGAGACACCCCGTTGTCTCCTGAGTTCGAGCACACTTTCCATGGGCAGGAACTCACTGCTGGTGGAAATGCATGAGGGTAGAGGGCAATATGCAAACGGGAAAGGGGATGGTTTGAGATGAGATGAGGAGATGGTCACAAGCACGAGCAAGGGGTTAAGACTATGCTGCGGTCTGTGGGCAGCCACTGAAGGTTTCTAAGCAGGATGGTGAGATGGTCAGATTTCTATGAGAAGCAGTATAAGATGTTTAAGAGGGCAGGGTCTGGAGCCATATTGCTTTGGTTCAGGTCCCAGCACCATCACTTACTAGCTATGAACTTCAGGCAAACCTCCATGTGTCTCAGTTTTCCAATTTGTAGAATGGAAAATGAGGCTAATAATTATAGTATCTATTGTGAAGGCTAGTGAAGATGAAATAACTGAATACAGATAGTGTTCTGGACCCAGAGGCAGTGAATACTGTTACTACTATCATTTCTCAGTGGCCATTCAGACTCCTGGGTAGAGAATGGCTCAGGTTGGAAGAGTCTGGTGAGAGAGTACTAGGGATATAGGTAAGAGATGACATCCAGTGTCTAGAAGGACTGCTCGGAAGAGTTGGTCAACTATCATTGTGGCCCTGGGCACCTTCTCGCTCAGTTGCTCCACCATCGTTATTATCATCCGTTCTGTCTTCCTTTATTCCAGGCCTTCAAGAATGCGCTGATGAGCTCCTACTGGTGCTCAGGGAAAGGAGACGTGATTGATGATTGGTGCAGGTGTGACCTCAGTGCCTTTGATGCCAGTGGGCTCCCCAACTGCAGCCCCCTTCCGCAGCCGGTGTACGTATGTATGGCCCGTCTTCTTTGGCCACCCCTTTCCATGGACTCATGCTCCTGTGCCACCAGCCCAGATCATGACTGGCTTCCATTCTCTGGGTACCTAACCAGATCCCTGAAGTCTCCAGAGTCTGCCCGCCTTTTTTGAGAAAGCAGGGAGCTGTGGAAGAACAGAAACTGACTCAGGGGAAACACTGATTTTCCAGTGTGTGCTATTTTAATGGGGTCACGTGGTCCGCCATTAGGTCCTTGCTCCCATGCATTCAGCAGAGGCCTCCTGAGTACTGACTACTGATTTGTCAGTTCCTGTGTGGGACACTGGGCCTACTCAGATAAAGAAAGTGTAGAACCTCTGCTAAGAAATGTTTCGACATTCATTCCTTCCGCAAATGATTTTTGACTACCTGCTCTGTGTCAGACACTGGTGAGTTCATCAATGATTCAACAAGACAGTACAAGCTATGCACTCAGGGAATGGCAGTTTAATTGCAGGGAAAGTTGTCCCCACAAAACCAGGAAATTCTGACAGTTTCAGATTTAAATTATAAAGAATTATACATTTGAAAGATAAAGAGGTGCTAACAGAGAGTGGTCAGGAAGGCCTCTCTGAAGAGACTTGAATAGCAGAGGAGTCAACCAGGGAATGAGGGGCAACAGGTGATGTTTCTGGAAAAGGAGCAGGGAGGGGAAACCTGGTGCAGGATATTCACCATTTGCAGAAGTGAAAATGGCCGCCTTGGTTGGAGGAGTGAGATTAAGAAGGTGGGTGTTGCGAGAAGCATAGGAGAGCTGGACAGGAGACAATATTGGGGCACTTGAGTCCAATATAACCCTCCATGCCGTGAGAAAAATTGCATTGTGAGACTCCTTGAAGAGATGCTATGGGGCAATGGAGAGACAGATTTTTCTGGGCAGGAGACAAGCCGAGTTACCATCATGGTTCTGTCCCCAACTTGCGGTGTGACTGTGCCAAACTTTTCCTTCTGGGTCTTACTGTCCCCATCTGTCAGATGAGGGGTTACACTTCAATGTTAAGATCAGATAAAGATCTACCCTTCAATCATTCTATTATCCCTGTCCTTTGTGAAAGAGTGTCGGTTTAAGGATATGAAAGAGTTGACTGATGGGTTGGGAAATTGAAGGGTTGGCAGGAAAATTGAAACCAACTGTGTTTGCAGGCACTGACGATTTAACTGATAGAGAGGCATCATTAAGAATATAGTTTAAATACATGGAAAGTGAATCAATACTCTGGAGGCACATATTGAGTACTTGAATTAATTTACTAGCCAGTAAATCAGTGTGGGAGCACCATATTGATCCTGAGTGGTAACTCTCTCATTCTCCTTTTATTGACAAGGAATCAGAGGCTGAAAAGGGGGAAAGAGATGGCTGAAGTCCATGCAGGGAATTGTAGTGGTTGAATCAGGATTTGAGCCCAGCCTGAATCTTGTGCTTTGACCTATATTCTTGACTCTTTTGGGGAAATTGTCACCCGCCCTGTAGGCTGCGACTGTCTCCAACGGTAGAACCCTCCAGCACCGTGGTCTCCTTGGAATGGGTGGATGTTCAGCCAGCTATTGGGACCAAGGTCTCCGATTATATTCTCCAGCACAAGAAGGTGGACGAATACACAGATACGGACCTCTACACAGGTAAGTGAGAGCCGTGACTTCCCGTTTAGTTGGGCAAGTGTGACAGAGGAAGGAAACCGTGACTTTTCTAATCTCATCTAATAGAGGATTACTTCTAGGTTATCTACTTCTGAGAGATCTCTGGTAGCTTTTGTGTTTAAAGGAATGTGTCTCTTTCATTTAAGTTTCAAAACTTACCAACAAAACGTCATTTGGGATAGTCCGTCATTATTCTTTTAAAATCTGCAGAATGTATAGTGCTATCACTTTCTCATTCCTAATAAAGGTCATTTGTCTCCTCATTCCTTTTTCCCATCCATGTTGCTCGTGGGCTAAGAAGTTTATTTTCTTAAGAATCATTTGTTGCTTTCACTCAGTTTCCCTATTGCTTTCTATTACATGGATTTCTGGTCTGATGTTTTTATTTCCTTTCTTTGGTTTCCTTTAGGTTTTCTTTGTTCTTCTTTTCTGCATCTGTAAGGTGACAGCTGAAGCTACTGATTGGAGAAGCTCTTTGGAATATAGTATTTCCCCTGATTACTGCTTGTGTGCTGCAGATTTCTGATATAGTGCATTTTCATTTTCATTCCTTTCAAAATATTTTCTAATTTCCATTTGGTTTTCTTTTTTGATCCTAGTTTATTTTGAAGAGTGTTACTGAGTTTCCAGTTTTTTTTTCCAGGTATCATCCTGTTATCGATGTTTAATTTGCTTCTACTATATCAGGATACTTCCTTTTTAGACTCTGATAATTATAAATTGATCAAGTCTAGTTACATGGTCTAGAATATGGTCTATCATTGTGTTCAGGGTCCACTTTAAAAGAATGCCTAATTTTTACTTATGGATGAGATTTTTTATAAATACCAATGAGACAATGGGGCCAAATTGGTCTGCTATGTTTTTCAAGTCTACTGAATCCTTTCTACTTGTCTATCTAGTTGTAGTAATAACTGGGAGAGTGGTATTGAAACCTCTTACCATAACTGTGGACACATTTGTTTTTCCTTGTTTCTACCTCATATATTCCAAACTTCATGTTCACAGATTTAGAATCACACTATTCTCTTAATGAACTGATCTCTTTAACATTATAAAAGGCTCATTCATATATGCCTGTGACATTTTTTGCTCTAAGATCTACTTTGTTTGATATTAATAGAACTACCCTAGTTCCTTCTGATTAGTATTTGGATCATTTACTATTTCCCTTTCTTTTATTTCTATAATATTTGTATCTTTATATTTAGAAAATATTTTTTGTAGACTGTACATATAATTGGGTTTTTTCCTTTTTAAAAATATGTAACCTGACTTGTTCCTTTGAAATTAATTTAGACCGTTTAAATTAATTTTGCTCTTTTTATTCAATGAGATTTTTTTTGGTTAGGTTTAAGTTGATCTTATTACTATTTGCCATTGTTCTTTTTCTCCTTTCTCCTCTTTTTCAATTTTCTTTTGGGTTGAGTGCTTTTGGGATGAGTCCTCAGATCTTTGTTCCTCTATTAGATGGTCCCCGTCACTTTGACAGCCAGGTTTTTCAAGAGCAATCTAGAGCAATTCATGACTCTACTTCCTATTTATTACTAAATCACCACACTGTGGCTTCTGTCTTTAATACTGCTGAAATAGACTCACCAGGTCACTAGGCACCTCCCAAATTGCCAAAAATCAGTGGGCATTTAGTCTGTCTTAATGACTTTATTGAGGTTATTCACATTATTGACTGTTCCTCCTTCATGACCTTGACCTTGACCTCAAGGACATCATCCTGTACTGTGTTGCTTCTAGTTTAAAAAAAAAAAACTAGTAGCTGTAACGCTTGTTTAGCAGTTACTTTAGGGTTTTCACATGCATATTTAACATATCACAGTACGCCTTCAAGTGCTATTAGATCATTTCTTATAGCAGATCATATACTTTTATTTCTCTCTTCTAAACCTTTATATGAAGTATTTGTGATACACCTCACTCACAGGAATAGTCCAGAATTCATTGTTGCTGTTTTTCTTTAAATAGTCAATTATCTTCTAAATATATTTAAATAAAAAGAAGAATTTGTTTTCTCTGATTACCCCTGTAACTTCCACCTCTGTGTTCTTCATTCCTATTTCCATACTTTCCTCTGGTTTCTTACATGTTTTTCATTTTTGTTTTTTTAACTATTTCTTGTATTTGGGGGTCAGTTAGTGAGGAATTCTTTCTGTTTTTGTTTTTTGTTTTTTCGTCAGCTATTATTGCTAGGTACAGAATTCTAAATTAGCAGATTTTTCTTTTAGTAAGTCATTTTTTTAATTCTCTTTCTTCTCACTTGCATTGTTTCCCAGAAGAAATTGGCATTTTATTCTGTCTTTGTTCCTATTTATATAGATAACATTTTTTCACAGCATGAATGTTTCTAAGATGGTCTCTGTTGTCTAAGATTTAGTTTTTTTGGTTTGAGCACTTTTATTATTTATTGTGCTTGAGGTACATTGGGCTTGGATCTGTGAGTTATAGTTTCATCATATTTAGAAAATTTGGGGCCATTACTTTAAAAAATATTCTTTCTCTATGCCTCCCTTTTCTCCTTTAGTGACTCTAGTTACATGTGTCATTTGCACCTTGAGGGTATTCTTTACCTCACTCATGCTCTTTTCAGTTGAAAAATTTCTTTCTTCTGTGTATGCAATACGTTCTGCAAAGTCTAATCTAGTGTTAATCACAACGAGTCAATCTTTCATTTTGGGTACTGCAGTTTTCATCTTTAGAAGTTCCATTTGGATCTTGTTAATAATTTTCATGTCTTGATCAACATATGGAGTGGAGTTATAACTGTTTTATTGTCTTTGTTTGCTAATTCTAGCATTTATGTCAGTTCTGGGTCAGTTCAAATGAATTAATTTCTCTCCTCATTATGGGTTGCCTTTCCTGTTTCTTGGCATGCATGCCTGGTGACTTTTTCTTGAAAGCCAGACATTGTGATTTTTGCCTTGTTGGGTGCTGGATATGTTTTATTCCTATAAATATTTTTGAACTCTGTTCTGAGGCACAGTTACTTGGAAGCAATTTGATTCTGTTGGGTCTTGCTTTTAAGATTTGTTAGGTGGAACTAGAAGTGTTTAGTCTAGGGCTAATTATTCCCACTACCGAGGCAAGACCCTTTCATGTGCTCTGCACAGTGGCTCATGAATGATGACATTTGCCAGTGTGGCTGGTGAGAGCAGGCTCAATTTCTGGCCCCTGTATGAGCAGTGAGCATGGTTCCATCAAACCTTCTTAGAATGGTAGGTTCCTTGCATACACGCGTCAGTCAGTACTCTTCTGAATATTGAAAGAGACTCTCCAGAAATCTCTTCCACTTCCTCTTCGGGCATCTCTCTTTTCTCCATTATTCTGTCCTATAAACCCAAGTCACTTTGGTCTCCCCAGACTAAGAACACTTTCTTCTCAATTAAGGAATCTCCAAGGCAGTCCTCTCCCTTCAGAATGAGTGGAAGCTCTCTAAAAGCAGTAAACAAGGGACATTTTAGGACCCACATCATTTGTTTTCCATCTTTTAGAATCTCTGTCCTTGTTGCCCAACATCCGGTTATTTGAAGTGCAGTTGTGTGGACTTTTTTTCTTTTAAAATTTCTTTATGTTCCAGGTGATAAGGTAAGTAAATCTAGTCCCTGTTTCTGTATATACAGCTTAGAAATGGAAATGCAAGAATGTTTCTCTTGATTACCTAGGACCCAGTGTTCTGATTGAAGAATTAATTTGAAAAAAATTAGAGGTAAATTAATTACATGATCTGAGGTTACAACAGATACTGCTTTTTTGTTCTGCTTCTGTTCAGAAGTTTAAATTAATAATCTCTCAGCCTCCATCTTCACAAGTTCTTCTTTTTCGAAGAAGAAGGAATGGAGGCAGGCAGGCAGGAAGAAAGAGGAGAAGGAAGCATTTTTATTCATTCCTTTCTTGCTTGCCCGCCTGTACTTCGACTGTGAATCCCTGGCCCTGGGATTTCCGTGGTCTACACTCAAGATGCCGACTTAATGCCCGCGACGCCAGGGCGCATCTTTGCCTGTTCTTCTAACCTTGTCCTGTGTAACTGGTCTTGACTTCGCCCCAGTACCCAATGCCTGAATTTTGGGGTGGGCCGTTGTCTTTAAAGAAGCAAGATGATGACGCTCATGATTTTATAATTCGAGATCTACTCACAGTGCCTGTTATTCACTGAGTTGACTTGTGTGTGGATAGGCATATGCGTGTCTTCACTTCAACTCTGACAAGGACTCTGGAGAGCTCTGTGTCTCATCATCTGAGAGTCCATGGAGGACACAGTAGGCCTTCTAAAATGTGCCATTGTCAATTGACGCTGCGGGTGATCGGGGGTGGATATCCAAAGCATTCCTGTCAGCTACCTGCCTCTATGCTGCCTTGACCATGCTTCCTGGAAAGTGAGCTTGGCCCACATTGGAAGTGTCGAGCTCCCTGAAACTCACAGGTTGAGTTTTATCTTGGAGGATCTCAGCTTAATGAAGGAGTATGGGTTTTGGAAAACCTGACTGTGGTTTCAGATTCTACCACGTCTCACTGAGAAAATCTGGGGTCCTTCCATATTTTTTCTAGGTCTCAGTTTCCCTTTTTGTCGAATGGGGAAGATAACACGTCACAAACTTGTTCGAGGGTCCAATGTAGCACGATGCTGGGGCTATATTAGGTATGAAAACATTTTAGTTGCTTCTCTCTTACTCCCATAAATTGAAAAAAAGAAAAAGAATGGAAAAATCAAATGCTAGGAACAAAACAACAAAATAAAGTTTAAGACTTAACTTTGGATGGAGCTAGGATTACTCACACATTTGGGCAGGTGAGGCCAGAATAAGGAAACATGGGTTTTCTCCTTTGATCTCTCTGGATGTTTGCCTGCAGCCTAGTCCAGTGCTGAAGCTGTTTATTTATTCACAAACTCACATGTGTGTGCACAAATACATAGGCACACACACTGTCTACCTCTCTCTCTCTCTCTCTCACACACACACACGCATGCACACACACAAAGACACAAATGTAAATACACCCTCAGTTTATGGCTGCCATCTGTTCAACACCCTTTTGAACTAACTGCTGAAATGCTCACTCTCCCTTCCTGTCTCGTTCCCTGGCCCCCCGGCTCTGGGTTTGGCTGCCTGGTTCTCTTTGTTTCCTTCAGAGAAGTCACTGCTCTGTCGGTTCTGGGGCTCTGTGGGGGAAGCCAAGCCCAAGTCGCCTCCTGTTCCAGTTGTTTTGAGCAGAAATGGGCTGGGTTTTTGGGGGTGGCTGAATTCCCCACACGCGAATCTGTCATTGATATTGAAACCAGACATCTGGTTCTCCTGAGTGGCCTCATCAGAGCCGTTGGCATGGGTTTCTGCCTCTGGAGCAGGGGTAGGTGGAGGGGGCTGGCAGGAGAAGGGGAGCTGAGGCACATGGAGATTTAATGACTCTGAATCCCCTTTGACCTAGGCTGGGAAGGAGAGGGACCTGTCCCCTGGTCTCACATGTGATGAACTAGTGGCTGAGTTGGACCTAGAAGGAGGGACTGGTTTCTTTGCCTGCTCTCCCCACCAAGTCCCGGCATCTTTCCGCCAGTCCATCTGTCTCTGGTACGGTTTGTTCTGGTGGAGAATGAACCAAGAGGTAGATGACAGTTAGAGGGTAGAGGCCAGCTGTGTGTCTAGCGGAAAGGAATAGCTAACCACCTGATGGCAGCTGGAGGACTCCAACCTTCAAGGGGTTGTAGCCTTCCGACTCAGAGCTTCTTGGTCTGCTTTCAGAGATTCCAACATCTCAGAATTCCCAGCGATTACAGTAGAAACATAAGCACTGAGTCCATCTCCCTCGTCCCAAAGTTCAAAAGACCAAAGACAAGAAGGGGAAAGGTCTCACCCGAAGTCATCCTTTCCTTCCACATCCTGCATTTCATTTGGGCATCTGCTGGATTTCTTTCAGCATTGGATTCCCAGTTTCAGCTTGTTTGGTTCAGGGCTGGAAGGCCAGCTGGCTTTGTTGGCCCCCATGGAGGGAGCAGGCCCTCACCACCACCCACCTCACCTCCCCACGAATGTCAGCAACATCTGGAGCTGGTCAGCACCCCTTTCTGTCCTGGCATCTGGGAGCCTGATGGGCCACTCCCCAGCAGATCAGCACCAGCATCCCATCCTGCCAGCTCTCAACTCTTGTCTGTTTCATCCTTTCCCTTTCCTTTCCTGACTCTTTCTTCTCTCTCCTCCTTCTCATTCAGATGTCTTACTTCTCTGTCTCCTCATATCTTATATCCTATATCCTCTTATACCTGCATGTTGCTTTCTGTGCATGTCTCAGACTATCTTTTCTTATCTTTGTCTCTCCAAGTTGGCTCACATATAAGCTGCTCATCTAGACTCTTCTAGATCTACATCAAGAATGATAACCAGGAGTGGTCAGAAGATATCTCTACCCACCTCCAGCCCTGTTCTGTGTCTTTGCCTCTTGTTTCCATTAATCTACACTAGTCTACAACTGAAAAGACCTCCACCCTCCCCGACACACACACACACACACACACACACACACACACACACACACACACCCATTCCAGCTTAGTCTGAAGACCTTCTCGAGGGAAGGGAATAGTAATGGAGGTAGAGTACAAAGGCAACAGTGGCTGTGATGGAGAATTACATGTGAGTGGTTGAAATAACCCATAGTTCTTCCAGCAGTGTGGGCCATGGCTAAGCCATACTCTTGTGTCTGGGAAGCTGGAGGGGCCCTCACCTGCCTGCTGCCTGCCTGCCCTGGAGCAGCTTGAGGGAGAGGATGCCACTGGAGACTGGGCCCCACTCTGTCATCTAGAGAGAAGAGAGGGGGTAAGGGAAATGTATTTTACAGTGTGAGGTACAAACCAACAGAGCTACAAACATCTGGAACTGATATTAAGAACTCAGAAAATATTTCTGTCCCTCTAAGTTGCTCTTAGGGTGAGAAGTTTCTAAAGTCAAGGGCCTTCAAAGGGAAAAGGTACTCAGAGGGTCATGAATGTCTCCATTCTCCCATGTCATCCAGCCTGCTTCCTATATCAGAGAGTTACTGACACTCATTTAGTTCATTCATGTGTAGGAGCTCTTATAATGGACTGCAGAATATTTCAGACATGGGATGCTAACATGGCATGATTCCTGCCCTCATGGAGCTTATAGTCAGTCTGTTAAGAGAGCGATAATTTAGCAAGAAATAACCTAGAGCATGACATATGTTGAAATAATTCATATGCTATAGGGGCACAGAAGAGGGACTTCTAACTTAGTTGGGTGGGGTTAGTAAAGGCTACCTCAAGGAAGTAAGGCAATTATAGTCCCAGTAATTATCATACACATCAACCCCTCATACTCAAGACCACCAGCTCCCTACCCAGAGCTAGCTTACTCTTTGACTGAAGACTGCTCTTCACGTCTCAGATTCTTTCTGCTGTCACTTGTTGCCACGCTTGTCTTTGGTTAACAGCTACCTTTATAGATGTCAAGAAAAGAACAGTTGCCTTTCTCTCTGTACTCTCTAGAACATCTTCATCCAGAGACCTTGTCAGTAATAACCCAGTCTACCTATGTCCATGAAAGCCAGTCATTCCTCAAAAGGTAAAGCCAAATAGAATCAGTCTTCCATCTCCCTACTCTTTCATCTTCTTGCCTCAGCTGAAACTGATCCCCTAATATTTCAGTTTTTGCTCTCTTAATAGATGAGTTCAAAGTTTTCTGGATGCGTCGTTCAACAATCCACCCTCTCACTTCTTCAGACTGCTCATCGCCTGTGAACTTTCCTCCTTTCTACCTCAGCCACCCGCTGCTAGGTTACACCCAGAGCTTTGTCCTCATATGATGTTGTCCCATCAGAAATCATTAGCTTCAACATCCTACTCTCTGATCATCTTTTAACCTGTGACTTCCATCCTCCCTTAACCACGCCTGTCTTTTAACGCAACAGGACTTCCTGTCTCTTGTTTTCATGCCTCATTTTCATAATCAGTTCCAACTTTTCTCTGTTCATCTCCTTTCATGTTTAATGAACTGAAAATTTATGTATCTGGTCCTCACCGCCACCCCCAATTTATGTGTTGAAATTTTCATCTTCATGGCAGTGGTATTAGGAGGTGGTGTGCCTGGGCAGTGACTAGGAGATGAAGTCAGACCTTTCAGAAGTTGGAGTAGTGCTCCTATAAAAGAGATTCCAGAGAAATCCCTTGCCCAACCTATGTGAAGTTAGAGAAGAAGGCCATCTGTGAGAAAATGGACCCTCACCCCACCCAGATTTGACTAGTGTCTTGATCTTGGACTTCCCAGCCTCCAGAACAGTGAGAACTAAATTTCTGTTGTTTATAAATCACCACTCTGAGATGTTTTGTTGCACCAACCCCAATGGACTCCGACCGTGACGGAATGCATGGGTCATATTTTAATCACATTCAACATTAACCCCCTGATCTTTCTTGCTTCACTCCTAATTTCCCTTTCCTTTATATTCTTCAGTTGACCTGCTTGATCAAACACTTACATGAGCTTCACGCAGCTTCTCGTCTTCTAGAGAGAAGCACACAGAACACGTGGTACCAGTACATCCTCATTCACCAATGTCAACTGAGCTCCTCCTGTTACCAAGCAATCCTACTGGACTCCTCTTATTGGTTTACTTTCTCCTTATAAACCTGAAATTCATGACACCCTTTCCTTTTCCCTCCATCCCAGCAGATGGCCTTATTCCTTATCACAGAAGAAATAGTTTAGGGAGTAGTTCAACTTTACTCCATAATAATGTACAATCTTTTCAGTGGCCAGCTTCTTTGTGCATACTCTTCTTCCTCCCTGATGGAATGTAGATGGTGCCCTTCCCCTCTCTGAGCTAATCCTTCTGTCATACTTTTTCCCATAATCTGCTTAAATTCTTAGGAAACTTTCTCTCTATATGTATATCAATTATCACCCTGTGTCCTGTATGCCTAATCTTTCCTTCTTTAACAGATTACTTTTTTCTATCATCTAAATATGTTTATATGTTTTTCATCTTCAAATAAAGCAACATAACGTAACACTCCATCTTCTACCATTCTCGTCTTCTTTAGAAACACACCTTTGAAAGAAGAGTCTACAATGGCTGACTCTGTTTCTTTACTTCCCACTCATTCCTCAACTCATTCTACTCTATATGCAGGGTTACCAACTAGTTACTCTACACCAAGGGATTTCTCCACAAACACCTGTGACCTCCCGTGTCATTAAATGTAATGCATTTTGTCATCAAATTACTTGCTATCTTTAAGAATATATAGACTTGTATAGAGTTGCCCATTCTCTTCTGAAAAATGTGCTTTTCTTGGTTTCTTTGATCCCATACACCCCAACGATTTTCCTCATTCCTCTCTGACTCCAAATCAGCCTCCCTTTCTAGGTCTTCCAGTTTGGTCTTTAAATTTAAAAGTCCTAAGACTCAGTCTTCTATCTTCTTTCCTCAACTGAAACTCTCTAGGCTGCCGTGTCCATTCTGATGGTTACAGTCCATGCATTCATTCATTCATTGCTCTTACACTTGTGTCTCCACTTCACTTTCTGGACTTCTTACCCATTTGATTCTCACAAGCAATTCCAACTCAAACCACCCCATCCTGAACTTATTACCATCTCTCCACAACCAGTGCGTTTTCTCTCTGTAACTGGTGGCACTACAAACTTAGTTCCTTGAAACAGAATTCCAAGATTTGACTTTTCTCTTGCTCATCCTGATTTTTAATCCAACACCAAGCTGTTTTGTTTCAATCACCATTGTCTCTTGAATCCATTCCTTTATTTTTGTTCTTATTGCCTAGTCTAAACCACTCATTTTTTCTTGCAATCACCTTATAATTGGTCTTCATACGAACCATATTTTATTCCTTTTACTTCTGATTTCTAAAGCCAGAGTTACTCTTAAAGTATAGCTTTGATACTATCCAGGACATAGCACAGTGCCTGACACACCAAAGGCACTCAGTAAGTATGTGATGAATAGGTATTCACTGGTGAGTATCACTCTCTAGATTGAAACCTTTGAAAAATACTGCCCATAACTCCTCTAACCAAGTGAAAACATTTTTGACATGACTTACAAAGTAATGAATAATTGTTCTCGCTTACTTTCCCAGTCTTCTCTCCACTCTTGATATCACTAATTTTCCTTCTCACTTGGATAATGCACTCAGGATCTATTTAAATATCAGTAATTGGAATCTTTAGAGCATATTTGGCTTTCTTGTCAGTTATGTGAACTTTTTAGCATTTTATGCTTCTCACTTGATAACACATATTACAATTCTGTGGGTGTATTTTGATTTTGGGGAGAGAGGGGTTTACCATTTGCTTTTGCACTACAATATTACCTCCTTCAAGGTAGATTTATGCCCATCTTTTTCATCACTCTGTGCCAAGTGACTAGGAAAAGTTAGGTATATGACAGGCGTCCAGTCAAGTCTTAGGGTAGGAGCAGGAAGCAGTAAGATGAAGTCACGTTTGATGGGTGGATCAGGGTTGACAACATTCTTGATAGAGGAAAAATTGTGCAGTGGCTTTAAGGAGTAAGAGAGTGGTGTGACTGGAGTATAAATTTTGAGTGGTGGAATTAAAAAGGAAGATTCTATAGAAGTGTTGAGATTATGGTGAGTTATTTAAGACCTGCTAAATTGTAAAAGTTTTATCATTCCCGTACATCTATTACAGAGAAATGGAAGGACCTTAAAATCCATCATCTAATTTTATCCACAAATTAATCCTTCTAAGTAAGAGGGGATCATTATCTCTGTGGATGAGGGAGCTGAAGATCAAGATCATGAGGTTATTAGCTGAAGGTCAAACTTCTAAGAAGTACGGGGTCAAGATTGACTTTTGGTCTCCTGACTGTTGAATCTACATTCCTTTCCTTTTCTCACTGCCTGTCTAATGCCAGTCAGAGGCAGGTTGTCTCTGGACTGGGGACCAAGAAAAATGGCTAAATGGTCTTTTCTACAGAACTTTCTTGTCCTAAAAAAGGATTCTGTGAGCCATCAAGGTTAGACTAGATAACCCAGTCTGTAAAATAAGATTTAGCTTCTGAAGGGGTGGTTGACGTGGGGCTGGACAGAAGCATTAAAGTGATAGCCTGAAGGCGAAAAGGGATTATAAGAAAGGGGTCCAGCTATATGGTCCTTCCTTCTTACAGGGAGAGTTGGGAGGGAGATAGAATTTCCAAGATAACATTGATTGACTTGAAAGATTTTAGTAAAATATTTCCCCTTTATAGCTCTAATCTATCTTATCCCCACCCTCCATCCCCATCTTTATGGCCACTCTAGATACTCCTAATATTATTTCTTCACCAGGCTTCCTTGTCCCTAGTCTTGTTCCTGTAGTCAAGCCTTCTCCTGTGGCCAGAGCCTTATCTCCCTGTACCTGTGTTTCCTAAAACACATTCCTCGTATGTGAATCTATTAAAGAAAAAGCAAGAGATAAATACCAATATCTGTCAGCATTGTTGTGAGAAAAATAAAATGAGATGCACTGTCTGTGAGAGGCCTAGTGCCCAGGAGATACAGTCGCTCCTTCCCAGTCTTTGTCCTTCCCTTCTTCTGAAACATGCACATTGTTCTCACTTATTGGAAATAATTGACCTTAAATTAGAGGTAGTAAACCAGCAGCAGTGTTTTTTAAAATATGTGAATAAGTTGCCATTGGTTGAAATCTGAAAGATTTTTATTTAGAAAAATCTGCATTCCTGGCTTCTGCTGAAAGAGGGTTCTGGCAACCTTGGACTCACACTCTTTCAGGACAGCAGTGGACAGCTGGGTAAATAACTGCCCATTTTAGCAATCCTTGTTTGCTACAGTCTCCCTCTTCCAAGTTGTCTGACATCCAGCTCCATACATTCATCTGGATCACCTGCTTCCTTGTGAATACTTGAACGTGTCTTCTCTAACTGAGGCTGGGGACTTTGAACGTCTTCCCTTGAAAATTTCATATTCACCATGTCGTGGAATGTTTTTGCTGTCGTCTTCCTGTAGTGATGGCAGGAGGCTTTGAGCTGGCTGCTCAGCAATAATAAAATGTCTTATTAATATTGCTGCCATTCTCAAATATTTCCTTCATGCTCCTAATACTTCTTGCTGAGTGAAGTCTAGCAGAAAGTGTGATTTATCATAGCAGCTCAAGGGGTAACCATTAAAAAAGTACATTGACTGAAGTAGAGATGCTGTGGAAAACTCATTTAATCCTCACAATAATTCCATGATGGAGTTAATCTTGTTATTCTCATGTTCACAAAAAACAGAGACTCAGAAGTAGCCCACTAGGTCACATGATTCTAGATTCAATATTACATGGACAAAATCAATTCTCTAACTTCCTTAATTCAGATGAAGACACTAGGTCTCAGGAGGAACTTCCCCTTAGCCTCCTGCTGAGTCAGTTCAGGCTAGCACATAGGCAGTATCTCCAGCCTAACATCAGTTACCAAACCGTGTGCCCTTAGGAGTAGCCGAGCTTGGCTGGGATTTCTTCATCAACCCCATTCCCAAAATTTCTATAATTGGTGTTCCTCTCCCAAAGTCATACCGTTCTGCTTCCCAAGGAAGGAATTCTGGGTACAGCCCTGGAGTCATGCAAGGAGATCAAGGAGTTGTGTTCACCTGACCCCATACTCCCTAGGGAGGAACTCAGTTGCCCTGCCCTGATCCATCCTGCCTCACCTACCCCAGTGGGAAAAAGTGAGGGTGGAGTCCCCTGGAAAGAGAGAATTTGGTTGTTAACCAACAATGAAGACAGGCTTATAAGAGAACAATTATGGGCCGTGTTGTTTGCCCTTTAATCCATAATTGCCAGGTTTCTCGCCAGCTCAATTTTGGAGACTGTGGACCCACTTAAAAGCCTCAGGCCCAGCTGATGTCAGTGATGTAGGAAAGTTTTCCATCACATCAGAGTTCCCTGCGAGTATTCAGTCCTTGATGCCAAAGCACCTTTAAGTCATGGGAATCTGGAAGGAAGGGCAGATATCATAGATACACCTCAATCCAGTGTCCTCACCCACCCCCTCACCTTTCTTTCAACCATACAGATGAGGAATCATAGAAAAGAGAAGTGGCTTTTATGACTGTAACTAGGTTCTAGGTGATATATTGAGAATCCTGGAAAAATTTCTGCCCTCAACTCTGACCATGTAAGTGCCAGAGAGGTAGGCCGTAAAAATCTCTGGATTTGGGCTCACTTGTGGATTTTGTCAGCTTTTTGAGCAACAGTCATTTTGAGATGCAGGGAGTTCCTTTCTCGTCCTCAGACCCGTCAGTCTGGTTTCTTCCTATCTGCTTGCCTCTGCTGAGCATTTTCTCTCCTCAGTTGTTCGGCTTGTTTACTGCATTGGATTTTGTAAGCCCGTGGTCATCTTCACTTACAGACCTTCTGACACCCCCAAGCGTAAGGTTGCTTCTGTCACCTTGTCACTCCTGTCACAATCTTCCAGTACTGCTATTCTCATGTCACTTGCCGTGCTCTGACAGAATCTACTTAGTTATGTATTTGCCTGTTTCTCTTTGCTCTTGTATATAAACTCTGTAGGAATGAGGAGCTCACTGGTCTCATATTACGCTATACCCCAAGTACCAAAAGATCTCTGATACTCTTATCAGAGATCCTGAAATCAGGCAGCACATCACAAGTTAAGGAGCAGGAAGGCATTCATTGTGAAGAAGACTCTGGCAAGAACGAAGCAAGAGGAGTGAGATCTGTTCAACTCCCTACCAGGGACTTTGTAAACATTATAGAATGTGCAAAGCTAATTAAAGGGAAAAGGAAGGGAAATAGCATTTATTAAGAATACTGTCACTCATGTGTAATAATAGCTAATGAGCAGAATTACTCAGACAAGTAGTTATTGTCATCTTTATTTCACAGGTGGGAAAACCCAGCTTTAGGTCAGGTAGTCATTGACCTTGGGCATCGTATTATCAAGTGACAGACAGAATTAGAATTTGAACCTAACTCTTTCTCACTCAGAAATCTACATTCTTGTATCCCGATGCTTGTTAATTTTCCAAGGAATTCCTGAAGGGAGACAGATTTTTTTTTTTTTTTTTTTAGTTAATGAAAGGAAAGGACAGGAGTATATAGTTCAAAAGAACAACACTTCAGGCACGCATTTTAGCTGCAGGTGTGAGGGAGGGGCTGGGAATTGTTCTCCTGGGAAAAAGCCTGGGTCCATCTCAACTCTGAGCCTCTTGGGTTCTTTCCTGGGCCCCAGGACTGCAGGTCCCACTGCCCTGTGCATTGTGTGCAGGTATGCTCTGGTCAAGGTCATGGGCCTGATGAACCACACATTGGGAAAGTCAGAGCTGACTGTTCCGCAGCAGCTGAGAGTCTCAGGGGAGTGCTGAGCCTGCAGCCGAGGAAGAAGGGGTGATGAAACTGAGCTCAGAGAAGGCTCAACTGGCTGAACCTCAAATGACAGAGTGAAATACAATGTTACTGATCTGTGGCATTTGATTAAATGAGTCTGGAGTCTCCTCATGTTTCTCACCTAGAATTAGCTTCATAATCTACTCTCTCAATGATGACAGAGTTTAGAAGTGGGCCTTTTCCTCCACCTGCTAAGTTAATATTAGTGGCTCATTTTTAAAATTCATTTCCAGCTGACAAACAATTTTTGACTCTCTACTGGGTACCAAATTTGGTTCTAGGCACAGGGGAAATGCCAGTGACAGTTAATGACCTAAGTTTCATTCCAAGTAGAGGACATGTATTATTCATCTTGGTGTTTTTGCTTTGTTTTTGTTTTTTTTTAATTGGCTGCTTTTCATTGATTTAAAAACAGCCTGAGCCATGGTGGATGCAAGTAGGAACACACTTGGTAGGAACACCCAAGAAGCGATTGTGAGGGTGTCTGGACAGTGACATTAGAAGGAGAAATTCCCAGTGTGGAAGTGTGCTCACGTGGCTGTATTTCAGCTAATTCCAGCCCCATTCCACTGGCACTTCCTGAGAAGGTGACAAATGCCTCCCAGAACGGCTGCCTGAGGATGCAGCCCAGGAGTGGGTCTTCTCTGGCTCCCTACCCATGTTGTTTGTAGAGTGCATTTCCTTTGCTTCTGGACCATGCTTGTCTATGGGAGCTGAGTGCTGTCAGGTGTCCGGGCAGAAAGCAAAGACACACCTGGCATGTTCATAAGGTGGAAGGAACCAGAGCAGCACAAGGAACGTCAGCACTTGCACTGAAACTGTCCGCTGCAGTTGAATGTGAAATCAGAATCTAGGGCTCTGTGGCCACCCCAAGAACTCTCTTACATGTTTATTCAGAACTTTCATATATTGAATAGTTGTGCCTGTCAGGCATATACTGCTGCATGGCAACAGCAAACATGATCAGTACTGTGCCTTCTCTTTTGGATCACGTTGTCTGGGGAGAGAGAGATGAAAAATGGACAGTTGCATGAAAAAGTCATACACATGAAATATGGCTAAGTAGAGAAACCCACAACACAAGAAAACTAGCTTGGGTTGGGGAACTAGTGGTGAAGGAAGACCATGCAGAAATTGGTCTTTGACCTCAGACTGGAAGAATGAGAAGGGTTTTAGAAATTCAGAGAGCAAAGCGCTAAACCCAAGAAAGACATGGAGCTACAAAAGGAAAGTACCTGAAGGAACAGTTGAGACTGGAATTGGTGGCCAAGTGGATGAATGCCTTGAAGACTGGTCTGAGATATGTGAATTCTATTCTCTGGACAGTGGAAAGTGATGAAAAGCATGTATGGGCTTCCGTCGTGATCGGAAGATACCTTCTCACTTTGGTGAGGGATGGCAGTGCAGGTGAGTGCACTTCCTGGGAGGTGCAGTGCAGACTGGTCCTGAAAGTCCTGGCTTCTAGTGGAACACAGGCTCTAACCTGGACAAGTGTGATCAAGGTAAAGATATAAAACAGGTTCCCTCCCTCCAGACCTTCTCTGTCTTTGATGTCCACATGGAGAATGGCATTAGCATTCTATTCCCCCAACTAGGCCGGCTCGATCATTTTTACTCATGTGTGGCCAGTGAGTTTCCTCAACCTTCATCCATCAAATGCTGCATCATGCCTTCAACAGAGGCCCACACCCAGTGCCTGGGAAGCCCATATATCATGCCTCCAGGCAGGGAAGCGAGTCCCTTTTATCTCCCTTGCAAAAGCACAGATGTTTGGAATGTTGGTAAATGCACCCAGCTTTCTCTGGGGCTCAGGCACAGCTTCTCCCTGAATGACCTCGGAATCCTCTTTCCCAGTGCATTCCAGGCAGACACGCTCTCCTTTTGTTCCTTCAGAGCAGCTTCTGCCTCCCTGTTCTTCCAACCCATGTGTTCTGGGCAACACATTTGCATGTCCACATCTGCTTTGTCCTCGCTGCGGAGGCCATTTGCAAAGCAGATTTTAATCCATACCTGCACAGGGATATATACCTTGATATCCTGGTGTGTGCTTCTCTGGAGACTTCAGCCCTCTCTCCTTGTTCTCTTCTGAAGAAGGAGGGTGGCATTATCCAGGGCAAAGCTGTTCTGAAGAGCTCGTTTGCACTGGTCTGACAGTGAGTCCAGTGCCACTTGGGAGGCTCCTCTATGGGCCTCAGTTTCCCTGTCTCTGGAATGAGGTGGTTGACTCTCTGAGGACTTTGTCTTTATGTTTTATGATTTTAAACCTCTAAGCTATTAAATGCATCGATTACCCTCTCTTCTTTCATTCGTTTTCATCGGAGTGCCTTTATTTGTTTTTTTTTTGAAATTTCTATGGAAGTATAATATTCACACAGAGAAGTACACTAAGTATAAGTGTACATCTTGAGGGATTTTTATAAAGTGAACACAATCCTGTAATCAGTACCCAGGTCAGAAAACAGGGCATTGCTAGCCTTCCAGACCCATTCTGTGCCCCTCCAGACACAGTTCCTTCCTCATGAGTCAGTCAGTATCCTGACATCTATTAACATCGATTAATTTGCCTATTTGCAAACTCTCTGTAAAAAAAAGGAAGAAATTGTACAGTATCCACGTTGTTACATCTTGTATTCACTATGTGAAGATGAATGCATCTTCATATTGCATCTATATATTGCATCTATGCATCTATATATTGTCATATAGAATTGTACCTTATTATTATTATCATTACTATTATTATTATTACTGCTTTTCCTCAAGGGAAATTGCTATTTTAAAAACTGAAGAATATTTTGTATCTAGAGGTAGCAAGTTAACGGGGAACTGAGATGGTTATTTTTCTTTCTATTTTTATTTAGTTTTTTTATCTGAGAAGGTCTTGTGAATGAACGACCTTTCTCTTAGATATGTAAAGGGAAGACCTGTAGGTACTATTGATTACTCTAAGGAAAGGATTTACTGGGAGTATGCTGCCTTATCAAAAACATTTGGTAAGTAGGACTCAATAGGAACAGCTATGAAAATTTTATAAATCCAGGAGCTACCAGAACAAATAGGTAGAAGATCCTCTTCGTTTTCTCTTTTCTCTTCACTGGGTTAACAGTATCTCAATGTATAAGGGAACTCAGCTTAAGGAAGGAAAAATGTCTGATTGGTGTTTCAGGCTCAAAGTCATAGTACGCACAGCTACCTTGGCACAGTGGGCATGGCCTGAGAATGAGAAATATGCAATATAGTATAAATAAAGAGTGATAGACTTTGGAATCTAAGCCTTCTGTGACTTACAGGCTGAGACTGTCTTCCTTGGAGCAACATGGATGTCTGTGTAAAGCAACTTTCTAACTTGGTACATATAGAGCCATACAGCGCTCCAATAGTGACATCATGAGGTAGAGGCTGGAATTGCAGGCAAAGAAGGAAAAGGCCCAGTGGAAATCTAATGCCATTCTACTTTCTCTGGCTGTAAGACATTAGGAATCCTTGATTGAGGATACCTCCAGAGTTATGTTGAAATACAACAGGAGAGCAGTGAGCTTCAACAGAGACCCTGGACTTACTCTGTGTGTGTGTGTGTGTGTGTGTGTGTGTGTGTGTGTGTGTGTGTGACTAAGGAAGCAATTATTATTCCAAACATTCAAAGAAGTGTTTGGAGTTCAAGTTGATGACATTGTTGACAGGTCATTCATTCATTCAACAGTATTTATTAAATTTATGTAAACTGTCTTTCAGTTTTCTTGGCACTTTTAGAAATAATACATCTTCAACTGCAGTTTGTCCTTCCTGCCAGCACTCTGTTCACCTACGTTTCTTAATGGAATTGGTGTGGTGACCTGTGGTTGGAAGGCTCCTGGTAACTGTACCTTTTTATTATATGTGATGATGGACCATTTAGTGGGAAGTTAAGTATTAACTTAAGTATTGAATAGATATTTATTAATTATGGGAATTAGCTTTCTCTCTAGAATGATATGAATTTCCTCCACATCCACCTCCCCAAGTCAATTCTCTAGACATCAGTTTTCTCATTTAAAGAAAAAGAAAGATGTGCCAGCTCATGCATCAGTTCCTTTATAAGTTCGTATTTCCTAAATCACAGAGAGATAATGTTTCTTATTTATTCTGCCTAAGCCTTCACGGCATGGGGTCAGCCACCCAAGTAAAAGTGGAGAATCCAGTCATTTTTCAAAAGCATTGTGGTGTTATGTACTTAAGATCTTTGAATTTTATTTTTCAAAGGAAAGGTGCGGGCAGGATGAAGGTGAACAGAGGTGGGTATGCAGGAAGAGAGAGGAGAAAGAAGTACTTCATTTATTATTTTATTTGTTCACTTTGGCTGCTCCCTCCAGTCCCAGGATGCGAACCTAGGTCCTTGGGATGTATGAGGACTACACCAGCCAACGGCAGCTAACTAAACCACTACTCCACCAGGGTATACGCCAAAATCTGAATTTTATTGTTTGTAGACTATGTTCCTCAGTTAAAAAAATTTGTAAGGAGCTATTAGAGGAGAAACCTACCATTTATTTAGCTCTCTTGCATAATAATATTCAGTCATCATTAAGAAGAAAGTGTATAATTCCATATTCTTGATGAAGACACTGCTGTTTTGAGAGGTGAAATAGCATGTCCAAGGTCAAATGGCATCTGATTTTAACCCATCATCTCTTTAAAACAAACTGCAGTTACAGCTGACTCAACTTTCTCCCTGAAGTCTTGCCTGCTCTGATCCCAAGACCCATGACACATCCAGGTTCTGAGATGTGTGCTCCAGAGCCTGGCACAGACATCATCTTGTCTGTGACGACAGTCCCCTTTTTCTGGTTCCCAAGTCTGTTCATCAGCCCTCTTGTGTAAGCCCTAACTTTGTTGCTAACGTGTTTTACAAGATACATCCAAACAAAAGTAAGTCTTTGAACAGAAGGTCACCGTTTTGGAAGGGACCTTCTGGGTTTTAGTACAGAGACTGGGCATTCAGTTCATCTTGCGCAGAGCTGAATTCCCCTCTGGGAGAGAGGGGTGGGATTTCAATGACCAGGATCACTTGGGATCCTGGAAAGCAGAGGGTGGATGTTTTTGGCATGCTTTATGCCCAGAGCCTCATTCTTGAGTTGACTCAGATTTCTGGGTAGAGTTTCAGTTTTGGAGTAAGACTCTGGACCTAGGACAACTGTCTGGCCAATTTCTCCTCAGGTCACTCCAAATGACAAGAAAAAAAAAATACTGGTAACCTTTTCATAAGACTAAAAGGGAAATGAGACCCTCAAATGCTCATCTATATAGCAGTTCGATCACTGTGAGGCTGAAAGAAGACTGCTTCTCTGAAAGGGAAGATGAGCATCTCTTGTCTTGGGGTAATGTCTTCTCTTTCATAAAACTCATCACATTTACCATACCATCAGTTGAGTACAACAGTCCTGTGATGTGGGGTATCTTGGATTCATTTTCCAGACAGGAAATGGAGACTCAGAGAAGGAAAGTGGTTCAGCCTGGAACAGGCAACTAGTAAGAGGTGGAATTAGTCCTTCACTACTAAGATTCCCTGCTCTTATCACTAGATGTCCACCTTGCAAAGACATGATAAGATCATCCTCAATCCTTTTAGCACCTCCTAGAAGCTTCTCTCACTAGTCCTACTATTTAAATGGGAAAACTGAAGCCTGGGGACGTTCATGTGACCCAGCCACCAGCTGATGTTTACTAGGTCATCCCTGAGTCCATGTCGACATTCCTCTTAGTAACCCTCCACGTGGAAAGCATGGTTCTCTCCAGAGTGGTCCTGACAGCTGCATGTTTGCTAAATAGATGGCTTCTTAACATGGCTAGTTGATTTGGGGAAAGCGGATCTCACTGGCTGTTCAGTGGCAACCTCTAGAAAAGAGGTAGTTGCTGATGAATTGAGCAAATATTTAACTAGAGAACATGGCTGCTTTCTAAACTCTGTCTCTAGCAAGAGTGTTTCCATGAAGATCTTTCTAGAAACCAGTCCTTCATGAGCCCAAGTCCAGAGACCTTCTCAGAGGGATCGCTACTGTTTACTGTATGCCTGTATGCCAGACCCTGTACTAAAGACATCAGATGCACTTCTCAAATCCTCACAGCAATTCTGTGAGCTACGAATTCTTCTTTTTCTAAAGATGAGAAAATGGAAGCGTTCACCCGCCAGGTGAAATCACTTCTCCAGAATAGAATGAGGAATTGAACAAGGCCTACCAGAGTCCTTGTCTTTTCTGGCATGGCAAACAGTCTTTCAGTTACCGAGCTATCTATTCTAGATGCTGGAAAGGGCTTTATTAGTAATTAACCAATCAATCAATTAATTAATTCTAAATACAGTTTCAAAAGGCATTATTGTTTTCATTTGGTCAACGCCTGGGGAGAGGCCTCTAGGTGGTGAGAAAGCTGCCCCGTGGCTGCAGACGGAGGCCCAGGCAGAAGCACTTAACCACCGGAGGATGCCATATGGACCCTTCAAAGGCCTCTGGGTCCCAGACACCTAGCCATGCTTGAGAGCGAGCCTTTTGAAGAGATACTCGCCCCGTCCTGAGGACTTGCCACCGTGTGAAGTTTAGTCAGGGGGTCACGCAGCTTCTTGAGAAGTTCCGCCTCCTCCAGGAAGTCCCCAAGATGGGGTCTGTGCAGAAGGAGCCCACAGCATGCAGATCCAAAGGGCCTGGCTCAGGTGCTTCTCCAGGATCATGCATCCAGCGTTAGACCTCACTCATCCTGGGATGGCTTCTGCATGTCCTGGAAATGGGAAGAGTCGTGACACTGGTTTTGAATCTTCAAAAGACACTTGGTACCCTCTGCTTCTCACTGCCCAGCTCATGGAAGAAGTGGCCCACGCTCTCTAGAGCCACATTGTCACTGTGGAAATAAAAGCCCAGGGAGAGGTAGGTGTAGGAGGCCCCCTGATACAGGTTGACAAGGAGGTTGTCGGCAGCCTCCACCTTGGTGGATTAGTTAATTGTGAGGAATCAGAGAGCTCACGGCTGACCAGCAGTATAAGGAGATAGGCTCAGAGATGGCGCTGCTTGGTTCCTGAGGATGAGGGTGGCAGAGACATTTCTGCAGGTTGCGACTGGGAAGAAGGTTGAAGGATAGTGAGAAGCTGGTAGAAGGGGCGTTCCTGGGATTTCGGTCCAAATGCTGTTGAAGCAAGAGATAAATCCCCAGGACCACCGAGTGCAGTGTGTCTGGGAGGGACTTTGGATGTGACGCAAGTCAACTTCTCCTTTATGGATGTGGTATAAAGCCCAAGGGAGGAAAGGATTATTCACTGAGAGGAATTTCCTCACAATCTGATGTAGCTTTAATCAAGTAGACTTTGGAGACAGATGCTTTATTCTCAGATTCTCTGGGCCTGGATGTAAAACCCAGCATGAATACCAGGCCAGTTGTCCAGGGGGGAATCTGAAATTCCTAGAGATTAGCAGGGTCCAGAGCATGGGGAGAAGAATCCCCTTCAGCCCCGTGGCTCTCCTGGAGTCAGGAGCTTGCACTCAGTTGCTTCAGGGGGAACAGAATGCTGACATTTGGAGGGCTACTCCACTCTGATTTCCCTGGAAAACTCCCTGCAATAAATGACCCACCCATTCTTTCCCTGCTCCTTTCCTTCTCCCTGTGTGAGACATAATACTAGCAACTGGGTTATGGCACATTTTACTTTGTTTGGAGAGGATAAGATTTTCTCTCCTCTTAATTGGGTGATTGAGCCTTTGTGAGCTCACAGATCTAATCTTGAAATGCAGGTGGGTTAAATGTGGTCATTGAGACAAAATAAGAAACGGTGTTTTGGAGAGTTTGGGCTAGAGAGAATGACTGAATCTTTTCCTCAGAGACCTTGTGTGAGGACACGCTCAGGTTTCTCCCACGCAGATGCACTATTGTAACCTTGGGACAGCCCGCTCAAATGACTCTGAGGTAAATGCATGGACAGCAAAGGCTGGGGAGACTGTCTGCCTCCAGTTATGCACTCTTCTTCCCTGGGGCCATTTCAGACTCACAGTTTATGAAGGGGTGTGGGGCAGCCATCGTTAAGGACATCAGCATCTCTGGTTCACACTTCCCTTAAACTACCAGCTTTCTCTGCGACCTTTGGAAAGTTACTGCTGCTTTCAGGCTGTTTCCCCATATGGAAAAACAAACAATGGGTAAGAACCTATGTCTGCCACACATGCTTTTTTTGAATTAAGATTCTAAGCATCATTAAGGAGGATTCAAATAAAGCAGCATCTCTTTTGAATGTCTGCAGAATGTCAAACACTGGGCTAAGTGCTGGTAATTCAACGGCTAAGAAGAGCAGGCAAGCATTCCTCCATTTTGAAATGTGAAGTCAAATAGAGGACACAGACCATAAGCAATGTGCAGTGACTTCATGGTGCAGTACCATGGCCTTCGATGGTAGTAGATAAACATGGTTAGGGTGGTACTTGGAAAAAGACGGTAATGGTTCCTTCCCTCCTTTCTTGTTCCTTCCTTCCTCCCTTCCTCCCATCCCTCCCTTCCCTCCCTTCCCTCCCTTCCTCTCTTCTCTCCCTTCCCTCCCTTTCCTCCTTTCCTCCCTTCCTTCCCTCCCTCTCTGTCTTTTTACCCTGAGAGTGATGAGTAACGGTATGGGACTAGTGCAGATCAAGATAAGATTCACAGCAAAGGCTCCTGTTTTTTTCTCTAGTGTTGGTTCAATAAACTTAATAAAGCTCCAAAGTCTCCTGGGTCCAAGATGTGGAATGATCCAGAGTTAAAGATTGTTATAGAATATCTAGTGAAGCTGAGTAAGAGTGGGTGAAGTAAAGTTATACAGCATCAGAGCATCTCACTCAACTCCCCCATTTTATGCAGCAATGGGAGAAAACTGGTTCATCATGCAATGGCGCAAAAATAAAATCAACAGAACCTAGAATTGGATCAGATCTAGAAGGTGCAGGAGGAATGAGATGGAGGATAATAGGTGCATGGATGGAGCTGTTCTTCTCTGGGACGTGGACCTGACAAAGGTGGAAAACCTGAGTTCAGTTTTGGGGCTGGAATCTGTGATACTTGAAAACATTCAAGTAAAGATGGCAGCAAGACGATTGAGTATGAGAACCAGAGCAACAGACTGGGCAGTAGAACGTTGGGAGTTATCAGGTGAAGGGTGAAAAAATGCCTGTGGATACATGGTCTTGACAAAGTCCACAAAGACCTAGAGCTACAGCGAGCCAGGGATTCCCAGTCTACAGCAACCCCAGCAGCCAAGTTCTGGACAGTTGAGCTGAAATCTGCAAAAGAGACGAATCGCAAGCAACTGTTTTGGACAAGAAGATTGGGGACTGGGAAGAGGGTGGTTCAGCCGGGACAAAGGCGTTCAGGGAGTAGAGGACTGATCAGAATATAGATGTGAGGTGCTCAAAAGCACGCTGGTGGTAGATGGCAGGGCCAAAATTTGAACCCAGGTCTGGGATTCCAAAAGCCACATCCCTTCTGAAATGCTGTGTTGTGACCCAGATCTGAGACAAACTGGAGGGTAGGATGTCCTTGATTGCATGCAGACTGTCCTCCCCCTTCCTCCCTCTCTGCCTCCCGAGACCCCACATGCCCTCAGAAAGACTGGGGTTTAACGGAAGGAAGGTCACCCAGGACTTGAAACTCTCTGAGAACACGAAGGCTCCTTTCTGCCAAGCGTTCTCCCCACCCCCATCCCCGGGAAAGGAGTCCAACAAAACTTCAATTCACTTGTAATTGCTCCACTCCCAGAATTAGAAGGAGTTTTTTTGTTGTTGTTGTCGGGTCTCCTTCTAACACCCTCAACTGATGTTTTTACAAAACTGTTATTTTAGGGCTGTTTGGACTTGTTTTCTACATAGCTCTTGTTTTCTATTATTTCTCTCTTTTTCCAGGGTTCAGACTAATTAAAGGAAGTGTAAATCACACCTCGTTTGCACAAAATACCTTTCATGAGGTCTGGAAGCAATTTAGCTTCTGTTTGCCAAAGATCTTTAGGAAAGGAAAAAAAAAAATTTCCCCGTGATTTAAAAAAGATTAATTTCTTTGGTGCCAAAAAAACCCATTAAGTGCACCTCCCATTTCTGGGATCTTTTATGGTTTTCATGTGAAAATGGCAGCTAGGGAAAAGAGATAGGGAAGACCAGGCTGGTCTGCAGTTGCATCTGGCCTTCCTTGAGCCATCAGCTTGGCTGTCCGGCAGTGCAGAGCTGTTTCAGAGCACATCCTGATCTCATAGGACATCTGGAGTAAACGGGAGAGCTGTCACTACTGCCTTCTGCCCCCCTTCCCCAGTCCCACATTCTAATCAACCCGACTGATGTTTTTCCAAAGTCCTGGGTCAGTGGTCTGGGATGGCACTTACCAGCGAGTCTTGAGAAGGCAGGGCAGAATTGTTACCTTAGGCTACCTCTTGGCCTGTATTCCAGACCTCCTCTCCATTGCAGACCCTCTGACTCTCTCTTACCCTGCCTCTTATGACCTGTACATGTTCACCTCTGCCCTGGGAAATGGCCCCCTGCATTTCCTCTGAAAAATTAACATCTGAGAATGTGGAGGGTCTTGGAGGGTCCCTAGCTGTCCTCTGACATTTTCAATTTATAGATGGTGACATTTAGATCCATAGGAGGGGATGATTCATCCATAGACACACACCTGTGGTCTAGCAGAGCGAGGGGTAGTGCTCACAGCCAGGCTCTCTGTACAGTGTCCTGTCTGCTCCTTCATAACGATGGTTCTAACAGTACTTTTTCGGACATCAAGATGGTGGCAGAGACGTTGGTGTGTGTGTGAAGTCACTAGATCACTGTCTCCTGGAGGAACTGGAAGGACCTGAGATCTGAATGTAGGACATTTCCTTCTGCAATTTGCTGCTTCTCCTCCAAATGTAAGCCTAGCTCGTGTGTGTGTGTGTGTGTGTGTGTGCGCGCGCGTACAAGCTCACGCATGTGTTCTTCTACTCGCATTCTACCCAACGATGCTCATGTTCACTGCCTTCTCATAGAATCTCTTGTGGGAAGAGAGACGGGCTAGGCTGATTTTTGGAAGGGATGCAGTAAATTGCAAAGGAAGAGAAAATCCCTGTGCCAAGTCCTACATTCAGATCTCAGCAGGTGACTGTGATCTAGTGACTTCACCTTTTGAAGCATCAGTTATCTGATCTTAAAATAGGGACAATAGCACTGCTCTCCAGGAGGGTGAGGGCAGGTAAATGAGCTGCTGGGACAGCAGATCCAGAGCAGGGCACCAGATATTGTCGTTGTGGTGTCTCCAAGTGCCTTCTTACAAGTGGATCAAAGCCCATGTATGTGGCCACCTCTTGGCCTCCCCTTTTGCAAGTGTGGAGTTTGCTTCCTAAAAAAAAAAAGTAAATAATAATACAAAAATATTTGGAACTTGTTAAAGCCTGAAGTTTCCAGACTTTTCTGCTGATCTGACCCTTCTGTGATTCTTCCAAAGGGGAGAGAGTGCTACGGACAGAAATAAGTTTATCTAAGAGTCTGTTACATACTGTATTTCTCTAGTCACTTAAAAACGATATGGGTAGGAGGGTGGGGTGTGGGGTAGAAGAAGGAATGGTGCTGTTTCAGGGATGTGCCTGATAGACTTGGGGTTGAAATCCTGACTGCTACTTCCTCATTTCATGATCTGAGATACAACTTGCTTTTCTTGCCTGAACTTCTGATTTCCTAATTTCAAAATAAGAATACTAAGAGTCCTATCTGGATGGTAAAAAAAAATGTCCTCACACAGTTAAATGGTGGAGGGGAGCAGGAGAGAGAATTCAAGGAGGATCTGAACAATTCTAGAAAGAGTCCTCGGAGTCAGAAGACAAGAACTCCAGTCTAACAAGGACTGGGAATTACCTTTCCGAGGCTCAATTTTGCATTAATATTTTTATTATTTTTCACTCTCCTCTCAGAATGCCTTGCCCTGTAGACTTGGCCTCTCAGCTCATTATCTCTCTCCTGGGTTATCATATTTTCCTTCCTAGTCTCTCTGTCTCCATCCATCGTCCCCTCTGCTCCCCGCCATTACCTGTCTGGTTTTCACTTTGTACTCAGTGGGAGGGCCTAAAACCAACCAACTTCTTTTTGCCTCCAGAATTAGGTCCTCATTTCTAAACGAGGTTTGTAAGGGCCTCCGAAGCCTTATCCCTTCTCATCTCTCCTCCCCTCCCCACCTGGCCTCTGGCCACTGTGTCATCTTGCTGACATGCCTTTGCTTAAAAATTTCTCTTCAATAGCCCTCAACTGCACTTGAGGCTTTCACAGGCGCTGTGCCTACAAACCCCCTGATTATTGGATTTATAACTAGGTTAAAAGAGCCACTGTCTCTGAGCCTCAAATTGCCCATCTGTAAAATGGAGATGTTAGCCCCCTCAGCCTCGGGCCCAAGAGAAACCAAATGAAGCAAAGGGTGGAACACACCTGGCCTGCTACCTGGCATGTGCTAAATGCTTGTTATTCTTTTCTTTCCTCCTTGTTGCTTTCCTCCTGGACACCTTTCCAAACTGAGACTGTCCTCCCAGGCCTAGCGCCCATCACACAGTTCTTGCTGTGTCTTTCTCATTCCCGGGACTGGGAGTTTGTTCCTCCAGAATCCTCGAGCTCTCGGGGCTCTGACGGCATGCCCCAGCTCCGTCACTCCGTGTGGGTCCCTCTGGATGAACGGGGGCAGCCACAATGTCCTATCTGCCAGAGGGACACGAGACAGCACCTGCCTCGTGGGTGACCGTCAGGACTGGGTAAGAAAGTGCACAAGGCACTTTGCTGAGCTTCCGGCACCTGGGAAGACCTCGATTGGGGTTGGCTGCTGCTGTGAGTTTTGTTCCTGTACCCAAGCACCTGGCTCGGAGCACATTCAGTGACAGCTGAAAGAATGACAGTGCTTCGTAAGCAGGGGGAGCGTGGGCTACGCTTCTGATGCGTTTCAGAGGACACTTAGTAACAGATCAGGGTAGGGCTTGCTTTGTGAGATTATGGGATCAGGCCGGGGCATGGCTGCTCCCCTGAGCCCTGCTTTTTCCCTCTTTTGTCTGCGAGTTGGGAAGGGGATGAGAAGAGAGTGTCCCGCGCTCCCCGTGGGGCACGCACAGGCACACAGAGCCCACAACGTGTGAGCCGATGGAGCTGTCCCTGCCAACATGCCGTAATCCTGTCCTGAAGCATTTCCTGCATTCCTGCCACTGCCTGGCATCCTTGTGCTCTCTCCCTGCCATCATGCCAACTGGCAGGGTCACCCCCTCCTCCCCAGGTTCCCTGTGAAGACTGTCGAAATCATCTGGCCATTTTTGGATCTGCTGGGCGCTCTTTTTTGGCTACAATACCACGTGCCCAGGTGGGGGGCCATCTTGAGTGTGGACTCCAGCTTCTCTCCTTACCTGATGTGGACTTAATGACCCAAGACCCCAAGTCCTGCTCTCCTGGCCTGTGAACCAAGGAGTCGCTCCTCCCTCACCGGGCTGTCAGGCGGATTACAGGAAACACGCGGGTATCAGTGCCTGGCACGCAGTGGTCTCTCACCTTGCTTCTCTCATTGTCTGAATCTGCATCTGGGACACTGCGCCGGCTCCGGCACATGGGATGAGTCCGTCTCCTGTAACTGTCCGTCTCCGGTGTCCCAAGTGAAGCCAAAGGGGTCCAAATATGGAGAGAGGGGTCAGGCTCAGTGCCCCTTGGGTTCTTCCAAACCTGCGATTCTGCTGCTCCACATATGCTTCCCAGGCTGAGCAGGGCAGCATGAACATCAGGGAGCAGTGTAGGCTTGTCCATCCCCTGCTCCCCCAAACCCGGCTCTCCCCGAACAGAGCCCTGCCCTTCAAGCAGCTAACTCCCCATCATGCAGCTTTCTGCTTCCGTCAGCCACTAATGCTGGTCCACTCACTCTCCCAGGGAGAGTGTTCGACAGGACATGATTAAGGAATTTGTTAACAGTACCATCTGCAGAACCCAGCCCCACAGCTCTCCACTGCAGGCTCTTTCTCCATGTCCTACTATGTTAACATTAATGTCAGACAGAGATCACTCTTCAGCCTGAGATCCCGAGATCTTATTAATTCAACAAGTCTTAACTGATCAACCACCGTGTATCAGGTTAGGCATTCAGGGAGGTTATGCTCTCTCTTCTCTTGCTTTTTTTCTCTGGTAATCTATACATCAGGACCCAGTGACACCTATAGAATCCAGGGGGCTCTGACCCTACGGTCTCCCCAGGCTCAGTACTCTTCTACCCCCAAACAGCTGAATTCTCCTCCAGACGACACTGTAGTCCCCCTTTTCACCAATTGGGATTTGCCCACCCTTCTGAGTGTCTTTCCTTTTTCTCAATCATTTCTAGAATGCTTGGTTCTGGTAAAGAGGAAGTTTGTATTTTTATAATCATTCAAAAGTGAGTTTTGGGAGACCGGAAAAAACAAGCTGCGGAAAGCGATATGACTCCTGAGAAATGCAGGAGCTTGGGTGGCGGGTGGCAATTTTGAGAGAACGGAATGTCTTCACAGAGGAATGGGGAGTCTGATGGTCAGGATAGGGCTCAGATGAAAGGAAGGAAGGGGGAGGCTGCTCCAGGTGCAAGTGCACTGGCCTGAAGGCTGGAACTCAAATCACACACAAGGCGGAGAGATGTAGATTAGTTGGAGTGAATGCGAAGAGTGTAAGTCACCTTGGATAGCAGGTGAATCGGATTCCTACCAGGTAGCTCCCTGCAGAAACGCTGTTAGACCTGTGCTAGAGAGAGAAGGACAGAGATGCTGCTTCGGTATGTTACGTTGCCCGAACACCGGGCCTTCTGCAGACTGGCCTGCCTATCTGCAAGGAAACAGGTGGTCCACACCCAGTGTGCAGAAACAAGCAGGTATTTGGGCATTGACCTTCACTTCTTGGGAGAAGAAAGGTCCAGTCGCCTTTCCTAAAGGGAACTTGGTTTGTTGTCTTCCCTACCTTCTCTGGAGGCTCAATCCAGGCGCAGATTCACAGGCACCATCTGTAGGGATCCTGAGATGTTCAGCTTACTCTTTGCATAGCTACTAAAGCTCACCCTCAGGCCAGAGAAGACAATGGAGGCAGCCTGGGGTGGTGTGTGAGATCAAAGGAATAGTTAGGAGCAGTCTAGGACGATGACCTTTGTGCATTCCACTCATTGCCTTTGTATAAGACCTTCTCCTAACCCAGAAAGGGCCCATGGACTGACTGCTGGTTTTGCAAATAAAGTTTTATTAGGACCCAACCATGTCCATTTGTCTTGTCCATGGAAATTTTTTGCCACCATGACCATGTCGAGTGCTTGTAACAGAGATTATATGGCTCACGTGCAGACTATGTTTATTTCAAATTATTGATATTTTCTCTCTTGTTCACAATGCTACATTCATTTTTTAATATTGATATTGCATCTCAATCTGTATTTCACACCACACCCTCCAGCAGAGTCCCAGTGTCCTTGACCTCCACCTTGTCCCCTGTCTCCTTCCCTCTTCCCTCCCATCCCCGTGGCAGCCATCATCTTGTGTTCTGAGACTTTTTGCTGGAATTTATCATTTGTTTCATTTCATTATATTCCACATATGAGTGAAACCATCCTGTATTTCCTGCTTTCTTTCTGACTTATTTCAGTTTACACGATCTCTTTCAATTCCATCCAGAATATTGCAAAGGGCACAATTGCATCTCTTTTAATAGCTGCATAGAGCTCCATTGTGTGTGTCGACCACAGCTTCTTCATCCAGTCATCACTTGTTGGGCTTGTAGATTGTTTCCATGTCTTGGCTGTTGTGAACTGTGCTGCGATGAACATAAGAGTGCAGAGATTTTTTTTGTCTAATTAGAGATTTTGTATTTGCTGGATATACGCCCAAGAGTGGGATTGGTGGGCTGAATGGAAGATCCATCTTTATTTGCTTGAGGAATCTCCATACTGTTTTCCAAAGAGGTGGCACCAATTTACATTCTCACCGGCAGTGTAGAAAGTTCAAAACTTCTTCTCCACACCCCCTCCAACGCCACACAGAAAATACTTAATTGCTCTTTTACTTTGAAAAGTTGTTGACACTGACCGAAACTGTTTTACTCCTTTAAAGCTCAGTTTAAATCCAGCTCCTCAAGGAAGCGTTCGCTGTCTTCCCCAGTTCCTACAGGGCTCTGCCCTCCCATGTATATCACCAATTCTACACTGATGGTGAGAACCATATTTTATCCTCTTTATGTTTATTTTTAGAAAGATTTCTCTACATATATAGCTCTTACGGGTAGGGTCTGCGTTTGAAACTTTCTATCAAGTCACGCTCTATAGTATTAGCAAAGTGGAAGTATGCGTGCTTGGGAGAGAGTCACATCTCGTGTCCAGTCTTAATGTCACAGCCCTCATGGCACCTCCCTCAGCCTCTCTTCTATTCTCATCGTAATTAATATGCTAACAGTGTATACCTGTCCAGGTTATTGTAAGATCCAAAGAGAAATGAAAATAAACACACAACAGCAAAACAAAACACCAAATTGAATGTTGTAAGTGGGGCTCATGCTCCCTGGGGACTTACGTGCTCAGGGGCACATTTAGAATTTTCTCCCATGAAGTTCTGGGAGAGAAAAAATATCGATTATCCATTTATTTTGGGGAAGCATTGCATGCAGTATTACATGTAGTATCCCCATTTCTCAGAAATTCACAGGACACACTGTCATCTTCTCTGTGGTATCTTGTGGGAAAGACATCTGAACTTTGGTTTAACCCTGTATTTTTCCCATATGTTTGGCCACTCAGAGGTAATGCTCTGAAATATACCCTGGAGATCAGTTGGACCCTTTCTACTCCTGTGGAGGAGAAACCACGTATCTGGGGCATTTCACACCTGGGCAAATCCACCCTACACCCCCCGCCTCTGCCCCCATGTGAAACCTTTTACAAGTGTGCCTTGGACCTCCCTATATTCACAGAGATCTTCCTTTCCATTCCATCTACCCGCACGCATCTGGTGTGTACCCAACATCTCCGCACGCCATTGACACCCCCTTTTTTGTTGTTCTCAAACGTGTCTTGCTTTGAATGAGAAATGATCTAGAAACCCTCCCTTTCCCCTTGTGAGACTTTTATTCACCAGGCTGGACAGGCCCGAGTGATGCGAGAAGAGAGCCGGCCCTGGGAACGGGCCCAGCAGAGGGCGCTCCCACACCGCGCAACGCAGGGCACGTGGGCTCGGGCGCCGAGAAGGTGGCCAGCTGACCTTTCTCCAGGCTTTTTCCCCGTTGCCGGAGCAGCGGAGGTGTCAGCTGAGAGCAGAGCGGTCACAGCCTGGAGAGGGAGGGAGGGAGGGAGGCTGGGGCACCCGAAGGGGAGGAAGAGTTGGCCCGGGAAACACATTGCACAGAGGCAGGGACACAGGAAAACAGGCCGCAGATGCGCGTTCTACCTACAGACAGCACGCCCGGCCCTCGCCGCGCAGACGCATCACACGGGTCCCGAACCACCACGCAGATGCCTCCACCGCACCTGACACACGTCAGGGGCATGTCCCCCAGCTCCGTGACAACACAGACACCGTAAACACTTCGACCCCCGGGGACACTCAGACCCCGCGCCACACACTAAAGGCAGGTGAGAGACACGGGCGGTAGGCACGCGGGGACCCACGACACACACAGAGAGGCACACGGTGTGGGGCAGCAGGCCACACACAACAGACGCCCCCAGAGGCGTCGCGCAGACGAGCAGGGACGCTTGAACACAGCCACCCTCACAGGCTGCTGGAAAGACATATGTGCCATGTGCCCTGCCGACCCACTCAGAACAAACAGTCTCGCGTGACGTTGAGGTGTCCCCTCGCACAGCACACACGGTGCTCACGCTCAGTCCACGAGCCCAGGTCCACAGGCATCAGAAACACTTGGAATTCAGTAAATGTTTCAATAAGAGAAAACAGGGAGGCCAGGAATGGGGAAATCTGAGAGAAAGAGGGCTGCGAAGGAGGGAAACGGGGACAGGGAAACAAAGGAGGAGTGAGGAGGGGACCCTGGGAGGAGCTGGGGACAAGATCTGGTCTCAGCTCGGCCCCTTCTCCCGGATCTGGGTCCATTATGGTCACTGTAGCAAACAGCATGCTGGTTTCGGGTGGCTCCCTTGGGGAGGCCACACAGACTTGGTGACTGCGACCGGGGCAGACGGTGCCCCCCAGGAGGGTGAGCCCCCAGTGTGGGGCTGGGGGGCTGGGGCCTCCATCTCAGCAGGAGCAGAAACTCCAAAGCTCAGCTGCCCTGCTCATCTAGGAACTGCTTCCAGCCTGACTTTCCCCAGGCAGTCAGTGTCCCAAAGAAACTGACCCGAACTCTCAGGACAGACCCGAGTCCACCTGCCCCTTTGAAAGCACCCCTTTTTAAAAAGGAAAGGGAAAACTGGAGTGATCCTAGGAAGAGTTCTCCTTCCAGAGGAGACACGACAGGTCAGGCTGGTGAAAGACTCAGCAAAGCTGGCTTATTATGTAACTAAGCAAATACAGCTCACTTCTTGGAATTGCTGGCTCTTCAGTGAGACAGATTCGGATCAGCAAACCTTCTCCGGCCACCGTCCAGACCCCTGCGGGGTACTGGGGTGTAGGAGGAGGAAACCAAAGCCCACCTTGCAAAATAGAGTCTGACGAGGGATAGCGATTGGAGTCAAAGTATAGAATGAGGGACAAGGGGCTAAATAAACAATATTCTTTTATATCGAGAAGGAAAGAGGGGGCCACAGGACGAGCCCTAATCACAGACCTACTGCGTGGGCTGAGTGGGGCGTTGTATAGCCATGATCGCAGTCAAAACTCATAAAACAAGCCCTGGAAAATAGGAATTAACAGCTTCATGCTACAGATGAAGAAACCAAGGCTGAGCATGTGGAGCCCCCTGTGTAAGGAAGTCGAGATTCAAACCCGCCAGTGTGACTTCAAAGCCCCCTGCCTTTTCCACTACACGCTAATAATTCAGTATTTCCTCTGGCTTTTCAGAACTTGAGAGAGAGCCAGCAGAAAGGGGGGAAAGACGGTCCCAGCAGAGACGCTGAGTTAGATGGCAAGCAGGCACACTTTGGATTCCCTGCTAAGAGGAGACCTGCGGTGGTGGGGTGCCCCATCTGTGTCCCCCACTTTCGGGGTCTGGCGTGACATTGCAGCCGAGGCGCCGACATGCTGGTCCCCAGGGTTCCGTTTGTCCTGGTTTGGTGCCATCCTCAGCTCCGCCACCATGCTATCTCCTGTGGAGTTTGGTGTTGGCTTGGATCTCTGGTGACTTGGGTTTCCCTGGGTGCCTCCAGATGGGAAAAAGAAGAGGAAGGAAGCCCCAGGGAAGCCCCAGGAACCCCAATGTGGTGGAGGCTGAAGAGATCTGATTTCTGTCCCTCGTTCCCCTGGTCTAGAGTAGGTCTTTCTTTTCTGTGTCGCTCAGTGTCCGTTATGGGTGGTCAGATGACGGTAGATCTGGAGGGAATGTTTGGGGTCACCATTGTACAGGGAGGGAAGCTGTGATCCGATAGCATGTCTTCAATGATTACTGCTGTGTTTTGATTAATAATCTTAATCGCACCTATTTATTAAGCACTTATTATGAGACCAGCAGTGACTTGTGTTGTCTCATCAGATATTCACAATGGTTTTGTGAGTCAACGCAGTACTTGTCATTTTCATGCAGGAGCAAACCAAGGCTCAGAGACCTGCGGTGACTTGCTGTGAGTTGCACAGCTCAACAGGGTGGCATTGAGATGCAGAGTAGGCCCTGCTGACTCAGCCTTCACTCCTAACTGTTTGGTGGTCTCCCTGACTGACCTGGAGCTTTGGGCAGGGCAATGAGTTAGAGAGGTGGCAACTCAGGTCAGAGAAGAAGAGTGTTTTGCTTAGAGAGACAGAGCCAATTAACAAGAACCCAGGGCTCCTAACCTCTCATCTGTTCCTCTGCCTGCTGCTCCCTGGACCAAGCTTGGCCTCATCACTTTTCTTTCTAGTTCGACAGAGCTACTAATGTCAGGGTCCAAAACGTCTCACCTTGTCTAGAAAGGATCCCTTTTGTAATAAAGTGGATCATGTTATAGCATGGCACCCAATCTTCCAATGGGTTCCTCTGGGAACTCCTCTGCCTCTCAAGCTCTTGTGAGACCTCTGTCTCAGTTTGGTCAGACTCCTGTTCATCTTGGATGCCATTAGCTGCCTTCATTTCAGGTCTAAAGACAAATGCTGAGTGATCATTGTCTGTGAGCCTTCAAGAAGGGCCAACCTTAGGCAGGTGAAATAACCAGGCCAGAGAGTCCCCCAAAAAAGGCTATCTGTACTGAGACTGGAGGGCTGGCTGGTAAAGCCAGGAGGCCATGGGTTCAGATATTGTTGCTCATTCTGGTGGGATCTCTTATTTAGCAAGGGGATTTACGCTGGAATTATCCCACTGTGTCTGCTGAGATTTGGCCACAGACTCAGATTCCCAGCATGGGAGGTTAATAGCTGTCTTTGTTTTTAGAGATTTAATTTTCTCTCTAACTATTCTTGGTCTTTAATCTACTTAGCATACAGCATCTCCAAAACTCCTTCCATGGGAGGTGTCCACTGGTCCTTCAGTACAGTCCTGGACTGAAATTCCAAGCAGCTTTGTCCCAATGGGGAAGACACCTCAGATTTTCCATCTGCAAAATGGATCCCACAATGATTTCTTTTTACATCGTGTGCTTCCTTGTCTCTGGGGAACTTTGGAAAAGAGAAGTGAAAAAATGTGTATCCCACACTGGGGAACTTAATCTGAATGATTTATGACCTCTAGAGCAGGATGCTTACACCTTGGTCAAGAGCAAAGTGCCTGGATTATAATGTCAGCTCCACCATGTGTTAGCTGTTGAATCACATATTTAAAATGGGATAATAACATTTCCTGGAGTTGTGGGAGATAATGTATACAGTGAATGTTCAAGGAATGTTAGCTGCTAATTTTTACTGCTTCTCATTATGAAGATTATAAAGATAGTGGCTCTCTGAGGCTCAGTTTCTACATCTGTAACAAGGAGACAATAGCTCCCACCTTGGCATTTGAGGGAGAGGAGGTTGTGAAGTGAGAAGGTACTTAGTATAGACCTGGAAAGTAATAAAGGCTTAGCAACAAATAATTATGACCTTTTCTTCCTTGTTCTCTTCTCTCCCCTTCTCCCCCCTATTTCCCTCTCTTTTCTCCTTGATTTCCTATGTGAAACAGTCCACTCTACACCATCTTTCATCTTATTTGAACATCTCTTATTGACTTTGCCATTTTCTGACATCTCTCCTTCAATACATCTTCCATATCATAGCCAAAAAGGTCATCCAAGGCCATTTTGGAGTCACAGGTCTTCTCTAAGAGTACAGCAAATGACCCTTCCCACTGGCAGAGCCTACATTTCTAGGAACACAAGGTATTGCCCTCTCCACCCGTATCCTGGACCCAGGGAGAAACTCTGTGTACAAATGATTTCCAGCCCAGTGACTTGACGGAGATTTTGGGGGCAGTCTGACCGCAAGGTCCCTCTGGAGAGAGTACTGGGAGGGCTGTCAAAAGGTTCCCAGCAGAGAGACAGACCCTGGGCTCACAGCTTCTGAGAGGTGTGCACAGGTTGATTAGCAGTGGGACAACGGTGTACGTCACTCTCAGCTCTATGTTTAGTTGGATTTCTAAGGTGCGTTCTCAGGGCTACCACTATATTAACATACCTCATCTTATGGGATGTATCATATCTAGGTCATATCATATAACTTCATAAATATTTTCTAAGCATCTGATCTGTGCCAAACACTGTAGTGGATCCAAAGAATGAAGAGAATATTGAAACATAGCCTTGAATGTACGGGTCCCATTCAGGGGAGTTTGGCAAATAAACAGACATTTGCCATTTTCTGATGGTATGAAAATTGAGGGCATGATGAGGAAGACTGTCAGCAAAGGCTTAGCGTAGAAAAATACGTGACTTGATGGGCCTTGAATGATTCTAGTATTGAGAGGAATGGAAATTCTAGAAAATCTTCAAAAGCAAGGGCCTGGAGACATGAGCAAACATGAAGATTCAATGACCTACAGGTTATTCAATATAGAATCCACGTAAGATAAAAGTGTGGAAGTAGTGATAAATGACCCTGGAGGAAGAATCAAGGCCCGACAAGGCTAAGGAATTAGACACTTTTATTTACTTTGTAGATTGTAGGTAAGTGAGAGGCATTACAGATTTTTCATCAAATGCGTATTTTACAATCATCACTGGCAACAGTTTGGGGGATGAACTGGAGGAGTAAGAAGGAGGCAGAAAGTTAGGACAGGTGGCTATATACATATGGGAAGGAAAAGACAGTCACAGTGAATGTGGAGAAGAAAGTCAATCAGGAAAGATTTAAGAGATAGAGCTTACATGGCTGTTGGATTTGTAAGATTACAAGAGAGGAGAGTTTATGTTGGTTTCCAAGTAGCTAGCTTGTATTCTATGTACTTGTAACCAAGTGTGTCTCTAGTCTTTTGGGTAATAGTAATTTTTGTATGTTTGTTTATCATTTTTTTATTGTAGTAACTTATTTTACATATTAAAATAACCTAATAGATTCCCCATTCCTCAGATATATGTCAATACACCCTGCCTCCACTAAACCACCAAGTGTTCTTCACCATTGTCCAGTGGGCTCCATCACCACTAGCTCTTCTCCCCCACCCCCATTCCATTCCTCATGGGTCACCTCAGTTTTGTTGCAAGTATCCAAGGGTTGGTTTTGTTTCATCCATTCTTTTGTTTTGCTTATTTAATTCTACCTATGAGTAAGGTCATCTGGTATCTGTCTTTCTTCTTCTGACTTATTTCACTTAGCATCATCCTCTCTAGTTCCATCCATGTTGATTCAAATGACAGGGTTTCATCTCTTCTAAGGGCTGTGTAGTATTCCATTGTATATATGGACCACATCTTCTTTTGGATAATAGTTTTCTTTTTTTTAGCTTTATGTCTTAACCTATTCATGGGTTGTGAAATCAGCTTAATGAATTGTGACCAATATGTTGCATGTATTAAGGACATCATTTCATAAATTTTTCTTTCAATTATATATATATATACATATATATGCATGTATATACTAAGTTGGGGATGTAAAACATATGAATAAAAAAGTTTGAAAGATATTTTTCTAGGCTATGAACTCTTCTGGAGCAGAAGTTGTATTATCTTCTACATCTTAAACTCAAAGAGTTATAGACTTAGAGGAGGTATGGATTTAGAAGCTTTGCATTGTTGAGGCCCCCAGCTCTACCACTTTCATTGGAGAGGTTCAGGGTTCAGTGATTTCTCTGAGGTCAGATAATTCTTCTAATACCCTTTGCAATATCATCTTCAACTGAGAGAATGAAGGGATCAATGTATGCCTGTGTGAATGAACACATGAATGAATACAGATTAGAAATAATTGTTGTGGCAATACATACATAAATGAATAGAGGAATTCATGAATGAATACTAACTGGATATATAACTCAATGAAAAACTGGCCTGAGGAATCACAAAAGAAGGAAAAAAAAGATGGGAGGAAATAAGAGAGGGAGGGAATCTCCTTTACCAACATTTTGATTCTGTAGATTTCAGCCAAGGAGTGAAGTATTTCTGAATGACCCCAGGCAGGGGACTACAGCTAGTTGGAATTAATCATGTGGCCAGGCACAGAGATCAGCCAGACTTGACCAAGTGATGACGGCCTTGCAGTAGACTTTGTTACGCACCAGTTTATAGGGTGAGCTATTAACTGGCCCAGCATGGGGGTTGTCAGGCGCCTGACATCAGTGAATGAATGAGGTGTTTGGGGTGGGGAGAGATGGGCTCTTTCCCTCAGCTCTGGCCTGCTGAATCATCCCCAGCCCTGAGGGCTGCCATGCCATTATTCATCAGTCCCATGACTAGGAGCCAAGCAGACCCATGTACTTGGGCCTGTCCAGAAAGCTGCACGTCGTTAGTTGAGAGAGGAAGGGCATTGAGGTGAAAACCAAGAATCCAAAGAGCTGCCTGTGATCACTAAGAGTTAAGGCTTATAAATCATTTCAATTATTTGATTTAAACCTGGGTTTGAAGCTAAGTTTCTCTACTTATTTGTCATGCGACACTTGGTTAAGTCACTTTACCTTTCTGAACTTAAGTGTGCTCATCTATAAAATGGACATAATATTGATCTTACCACATACTTTGCAAAGAGTTTGCCTTAACTGTTTTCTGCCTCCCTTCCTGGCCCTTCAAATTTCCTTGCACTTGTATTCGCTCATTATTTTATTTATTCAACATATACCTACTGAGAACTCACGGTGCCCCAGACGTGTAGGTGCTGAAATGCAGCAGTGAACCAAAGCGCGAAGAGCGTAAACTCCTTGCCTTCACAGAGTTGATGTTGTGGGGTAGGGGGTATGGGTGGAAGGGGCCCAGTGTTAAGTAACTCCAGGGGCACTTCTCACACAGCTCTAAAGAATGACTCTAGAAGGAGAGAGAATGGAGAACTGTTCATTTGTTTATTTGTTTTTTAAAGCAATTCAATGTGCAGGGTGCATAGTTCTAAGTAAGGTGATCAGAATAGAGCAACATTGGAGCAAAGACTCCAAACGATGACTCCAGAAGGGGAAGGAGATGAGGGAATTGGAGGGAAATGTCCCTAGCAGAGAGACAAGCAAGAGCAAACTGTTAGAGTACGGAATGCACTTGCTGTCTTGGAGGGGTGGTGAAGGGACCACTGTCCACATTGCTCTTGATGTTTCAGTTTCTTTTCCCTGCCACTGTGGGAGGGTTGTTGATTAACTTTTAGATGTCAGCTCCTTTTCCTTGGGCGTCAGGGCAGAGGGATTGCTCTGTGATGACCTGCTGACACCTGGCCTCCCACTGAAGAATGTAGGTTCCACAAGAGGTGCAGGTTTATATGTCATCTTTGTCTTCAACATAAGAATGATCTTGGCGCATATTCGCTAATCAAGAACATTCTCTGGCTTAGACTAGGCACTGAGTAGCTGCTGGATGCGGTATTAAATGCACAAATGAGCCTTCCATGCCTCCTCGTCCTTCATCCTTCAAGGTCCTGCATAAGCCTCTCATTCTCTCAGAAGCTTTCTTTACATTGTCAGGGTCCTGCTCACCTCTCATTGACCTGAACTCCAAAGTCCAGGCCAGAGAACATTTGTCCTGTGGGATTCTAAGTGGTGAGCTATAGAACATAAAAAGGAGTTCTGGGGTCCATTAGTTTGGGAAATTGTTGGTTAATCAAATTTAAGTGGATTTCTTTATTCAATGAATTCTCAGAAATTTTAATATGATAAAGGATCCTGTGAATCTCAGAGAGGGTTTGGATGGTTAGGGAAGATTTCCTAAATATATTTGACTATGGTACACCTTCCCAAAGGAGCAATCTTTAGGAATTCACTTTGGAAAATTCTGGGTTGGTGTGCTCCCAGCTTCTGTAATATTCTTTCATTTAACCTCAGTCAACCTCTATCACTCAACCTGTATTGCCCAGGGCACCATCTTGATTTGGAATTATCCCTCCTACTTGCCTATTGAAAAAAAATCCCACTTCAGGAAAGAGAAATGATCTCAGACTTTAAATTTTTCCTGGCAGTAGAGAGCCCCTAATGAAATAGAAAGAGTCCCACAATTATGAGAATTGGAGAAAAGCCAAGGAAATGAAAAAGGGACACCTATGACCCAGGTCGGGGGAAGAAGAGGGCATGGCTTTTTCCTGCTGACCCTCCCTCGCTACCTTCTCAAGTAGTCTCAACAATAAAAGTTTGGCTGTTCCGTTCATGCCGTAAAAATTAAATTACTAGTGGTATGCAATGGGTGCAGCTTGATACCCGTAGGGGATGGGATCTTTATCTTCCCTCCCTGGGGCTTCTGTGAGAGAGGCCAACCAAACCCTCCAGTTTGGGACAAGGAGACTCTTGTTTCTTTTCCCCAGTCTCATTGGGTCTGTGTCTTTTTCAAAGTCAGTCTCTGTTTCTGTTTTTCTCTTTGGTGGGCTCCTTTGTCTCATAAAATTGGAATGACTTTCACTGATCTGGAAACTGATGACCCAGCTAGACTTTAGGAAGAGTAAGATGGCAAGAGAGAGGAGAAAAGGGAACAGATTTTGCCTCTTTTATTTCTGCTTCAATTCCACTTAAGTCAATAAACATTTTTTGAACTTTGACCAGGGGCCCTATAACAGGCACTGGAGGGACTAAGATGAAGTTATAGCCATTGTTCTCAAGAGCTTTCTAATAGGGGAGACAGACATAGAAATGTGAGGCATCAGGAAACATATTGGATCAACATATGTAGGGCAAGAAGGGACCCAGGTGGGAGAGTTTGGAGGATTTTTTCTCTTGGAATGAATTTGAGTTTAAAGCAGGGACTTTTTTTTTTTTTTTTTTTACAGCATTGGTCTTCAACACATATGAAGTCCCCAGACTTATTTCCCTGAACTCTCTCAGCTTCATTTTTACAAATGTCCAACGTCCAACAGACACCACTCTGTTCAGCCTTCCTTGTACGTGTGCATGTTGCTCTTTGCCCCGTGGTACCTTTCCTTGCTCCTCTGCCTGCCAAATGCCAATCATGATTCCTAGTTGAAACAACTTTTACTTTTTTTGAGAAGCTTTTTAACTATCCCACTCTACCTCCCAGCCAGGCCCAAGTATTAATATGTAAGTTTTGTGCCTCCAAAACAATCCAAGTTTTCATCAGTGGTTGAATGGATAGAGAAAAATGTGTATACAGCACACACAGAGGAATATTATGCAGTCGCAACAAAGGAAATCTGCAGAAGTGTATAGAGAATAAGAGACAGTGAATGTGAAGTGTTTAGCAGAGTTTCTGTTAAATTAACAAGTCTTCTGAAGTGGTAGCTGCCATTAGTACTGCTATTTCTATTGTTATTCTAACTGAAGATCTCTGCTTGGTTCTCCACCTTACCATCTGCATTTGAGACCCAAGATGGGAGGGATCTTTGTACCACTAGTAGTTTGAGAGTCCTGGAAGCCTCCTCTCAGGTTCCATCACATAGGACATGGCTTATAGCAAGTACGCATTTGCTGAAAGATTGATCCACAGTGGCGTGGACATAGTCATTTTATTTCTACATGAGTAATGCAAAACCAAAAGCCCATCAGTGTTTGATCCATCATAACCTCTTAGAATCTGGACAGTGTTTGAAGGAAAAGCAAGTTCAAAGCTATTAAGAACCAAAGAACAATTTGAGAGGTGTGTGTATGTTTCTGCCAGCATTTTGTTTGTCTGTATTAGTCCTATGTCTCTCTCTATCCTAGGAGTTTATAATTGCCCAGACATAGAAAAGATTACATTTGTGTATGTATATATGTGTGTGTGTGTGTGTGTGTGTGTGTGTGTGTGTGTGTGTGTGTGTGTGTGTAGAAAAAGTATGGGCAATACACACCAAGATGCCAGCAGTGGTCATTTGGAATGAAGTGATTGCAGAGACCTTAAGTTTTTTTCTCCTTTTTTGCTTGTATATACTTTCCTCTATTCCAATAGAGGGCCATGCATTACTTAGGTAACTTATATAGCAACATGAAGGCACTCAACCTAAGATCCTCCAAACTGCAGTCCTTTCCTTTCTGCGATAACTTGTAGTTTTTTTAAAAAACAATTTCCAGGTGGTCATGCTCTGCCTGAACTGAGCCAGAAGGGCATATAGAAACAATGGTGGCCTCTATGCCTGGACATTTAGGAAGGGGCATGAAAGGGAAAGAAAAAATGAATCCTTTATGGACTTTGTTAGCTGTGACCCCCCCATGATGAGTGCTGTATTGGACACTCGTGAGGTACCCAAGAATGTTGCGCAGTTCGACATCACTCTTCCCACTTCACAGAAGCAGACTGAAACTCAGAAAAGTTAAGTCAGTTCCTCAAATAACAGGACCAGGAAGTTGTATTCACTTAGACTCAAAGCCTTATGGATGTAAGCACTATATCTCTGAATTAAATAAGCTTAATCACAACACCCTGGTGCGTTTATTTTCGTATCTCTTCATCTGCATTTCTGTTTGTGTGTGTAGGTCTTGCATACCCTGTAACTATAATGTGGACATGAATGTGTGCGCGCGCATCTCCGCTAGTAATTGCAGCTTTCTAAGTGCCTACAGAAAAAACCCAAAATGGACAAGGTGGGTAGAAAATTACTTGGACATGTGAATAGGTCAGAGACGTGTTTTCTTATGATCCAGAGTTAGTGGATGAAATCTGGGGAAGTTCGTGTCAAGTACTGGGACACAGTCTTAGAAAGCCAAAGCTGGAATATCCACGATCAGGTGATTATCAAATCACTTTCTTTCTTCCTTTCCAGTTTTCTTCCCTGCCTCCTCCCTCTTCTTCATATCAGCAGAACCCTTTGTTCACAATGCAGAAAACCCCGCAAACCATACATCTAGGCCCCCACTCTCACCCATCAGGAAAGTCAAAACTGGGAATCGAGGCCATCTCTTCAAGTTGTAGCACAGGCGGATTAGAACCAAAGGCTGACCCAGCTAGAGAGCTGTCTTCGAATTCGATTGCAATTTTTTATTCACATGTTTTCATGCTAGAAGGTGAAGTGCTTGGAGGGCATGTGGACTCTCCTGCACTGCACCCTCTAGGCTAGCTCAGAGTCCGCACCTGGTAGGTGTTCGATGCAAGGCTACTGCATAGATGATGCAGTGGATGAAGGTATCTTCTCTTGTCCAGCCTGGCGTCACCATTTGTGAGTTTATACTTCATCACATGTTGTCAGTGTACCTACAAAAGTAGGGGTTCCTACCTCGAGATGCTGATTATCCTGAATAACAGTTAGTCCCTGGCCACTTTCTCCACTCACACCTCCCCTCATCCCACAAGCAGCAGCTGAGCTCCTGTCGATCAACAGTCAGGTCCAAGGTTGGAGAGGTTTTCTGTTTTGAATTTAGCATAACTGACCCCACTTACTGTTCAGCGAATGTTAAATCCGTGGAGAGATCCATCTCCCTTCCTCTCCTCTGCCCGCTCCAGCCAGGGGGCCTCCTCCCCTCCTCAGTGACTTCAGAACCCTCCCCAAGCGCGTTCCCTGAGGTCAGCTCCCCTGGAGGTCTGGGGCGCTCGGATGAGCTGGGCTGGGGGGTGGGAGGTGGCGTGTACTGAGCGTGGAGGGAAGATCACCTCATTCCACTGAAACCCCTTCTCTGCAGTGTCTCTTGTCCCAGTTTCACCCTCGTGTGCTGCTGGGCTTCCAGCCGAGGTGAGGTGGGGGCACAGGCGAAGGGGCCGGCATCCGGGCCCCTGGCCGCTCTGGCTCAACGAGTCCAGCTGCACAGAGAGGGCTGTCCCAACAGCTGGCCTGGCCTCCTCCTGGCTGCAGAGCAGGGAGGCCCGGACTGGGGAAGTCGGAGAAGTCACAGGGCCGGAGGCTCTGGCAGGGGGACCTCCAGGCAGCCGTGCTTGCTCTCTGTGGCTTCTAAAGCCCAGAACGCGTCTCTCTTCCCAAGGCCTCTGCAGACCTGTTTCTCTCCCTTGTAGAGAAACGATAGAGGAGACTAGATGCATCCGGATATCACTTTAGACCAACTAACTTTCCCCCAAACCCAAACCTGGTTTCCCTCCTTCAACCCCCATTAGAATGTTCTGGCTACAGCCGCAGGGTTTGAAGAGATCAGCTCAGCGTTTCCCCCACCTCAGGGATCCTGGAAAACCATCAAGTCCAGGGGCTCCTCCTCCTCGTTCCGGCATCACCTTCACCATTTTAACCTACTTGGGATATTATTAACTTAATGTGTCGTTCTTGAGATCGACTTAGTTCCTTTTTTTTTGGTTTTTATTTTGGGTCAAATCAATGATTTCAAAGTGGAAATTTATATCACTACCAGTAAATGGAAAAACCAGGATTACTTGCCATAAATAGAAGATAACTCTAAAAATCAATACAGTGAAAACAAGACAATTTTATATGATTCTAGACTGACGCTGTTGCCCCTGGAAAGTTCTCAGTTGGAGTCTTATTCTGTCTATTTTAACAAGAAAGGAGGTTGGCAAATGTTACAGAATTGACAAGAGTGTATCAGCATGAACCCAAGCCATTCCTCATGCCTGCGTTTGAAGGACTGAAATAAAATGAGAATTTTTGTTTTCATTGAATGATGTCATTGTGATGCGTCTCACACTTTGGTAAACACTGTGTAACCCAACTGAAATGTTTTTATGAGGGAGAGGACTGGCTCCCAGTCACAAAGGACATCTCTGATGACGGTGGAACTAGATTTGACCCAGAACACAAACTTCGGAATGTTTCTTTCCTGCCCCCAAAGACACAGCACATTTTCACTGTGAAGGGAGCAATTTACTTTTCAGGAGCGGTGGTTCATCACCTAAGAATTTGTCCAAAAAATAAGAGGTAGTCTTTTTTTCCACCAGGAGACTCTGTGTCTGTGGAATTGTTGTCATACATCTTAAGTATCTAGCATTCCAGCATCCATGGCATATTTTCTACTCAGGGAGAATATTGGAATGGAGTGAATAGAATGACTCTTTTAGAGATAGAGTGATCCAGGCTAAATTATAAAAACTAGAAAGTAACTCAGTTACGCTTCTCTCTTCCCAAGGCTTCTGCAGACCTGTTTCTCTCCCTTACAGGGAACTGGTAAAGGAGACTAGATGCATCCAGGTATCTCTTTAGACCAATTAGCATGTTGAACTGTGACTGTGGATAATTTAATCATTCATTCAATCACCTGTAGAGACATGAACCTAGAGCTCGGAGATGGCCCTTTGGACCCTCTTCTTCCATGGCACGTTTCTAAACTTCAACTTTTGCTCAAAGTGGAAGAATCTGAAAGTTCAGTTCAGCCCAAGGTCTGACTTCTCCATATATCCTAAGAGAGGGGAGAGAGGCTGGGCTTCTGCTGAGAACAGACAATGTGTGCAAGGCTTCTTAGGTGTTGCTGCCCCTTCTTCATGCATTGGCCCAGGAGACTCAGCTAAAATGGTCTGCCCAAGTCATACCAGTCTGGGCAGGGAGAAATTTGACTCGAGCTCAAGTCTTTCTGATTCCAAAGACAGCATTCTTTCTCTACTGCTTTTTAAAGCTGCATGCCGATAGGCATTTGGACAGATGTCTCAGGGGCCTGACCGAATGCTGTCCATAGATTGGCTGCTCAGAAAACATCTGCTGTGGGTAATGGTGAGATAACAGAGGGGAAGACTGAAATCCAGAGGAGCAAAGTGAAGGAAAATCAGTGTTGAGCCCTGGCTCAGTGCTTCTCTAGATTTCTCCACCTCCCCTAGGACTTCTTCAGGTGAGTGCTGTAAACAGCTAAAATTGCATCTTCTTATTTATGTTTAATTTGGGAACTAAAATGAAGTGAGGTAAGACTGGTTATTGATCAGGCTTGTTTTAGAGTCAAAGGTAGACTCTGACCTCTTCCTTGGCATGTCTGTAGATGCACAGAACCTTCTCAAACCAGAAGACAATTAAAAAAAAAAAAAAAAAAGGAGAGACCAGGATAAAAAAAGGAAACAGAAAAGCAAGAGAGTGGGGAAAAACCTGGATTTCAAGGAGGTTTGCTCAAGCTGGACTCAGACATGGCTTAAGACCCCAGATAAGGGACGCTCTCAATTTCCCCTTTCACCTGGCCCCATCCTTAGATGCCAGCTCGATCTTCTCATAGTGGGCCAGTCAGCTTCAGCCCTCCAATTCCCCCTTGGAACTTTCCCCATTTTCTTCTTTGTACTGATATTTTCATGGATTTCCGAGGAAAGCTATAATATCCCACCAAACATCCTTGACTGTCTGTCCTACACTAATTTACTTGTTTCCATGACTGCTTGGTCCAAAGTGGCTGGACCTAAGACTGGTCCCAGGTGATACCAAGTTTTAGGGATCTGGGCTTTAGATCTCCATCTTTCCATTGACTCCTCAGTTGGGTTTATCACTCCAATACATATGGCAGAACCACTTAGTTGGAGGAACACTGATACAGGAGTGGGAACCAAAGATTTGAATCCTTATTCTACTATGGCCTGTTGTGTGAGTGCCAGCAAGGTTCCCTCTCTCTGGTTCTCAAAGGAAGGATCAGTGTCTCCAAAACTACATGAGTAGAACCCAGGGAATACTTTGAGGTACTGCAAGAGCCAAAGGAGGCAACTAAGAGTAGACAAGACCTTACACCAGTCACCTCCTTCTCCTAGCTGAGTACCTTGCCTTTAGCTTCTAAGTTTTCCCAGGAGTAGGAATACATGGTTCTCTGTTTAAGTCAACACTCATTTTCTAAGCTCACTTTCCACTAAGACAAATATCCATTCCCCCAAACACACCTTCACAAATACACATCACAAGATTGCCCCCAGAGAAAATAAACCCAAATCAACAAAATATACTCTTTTCCTAGTAATATGCCTCTTTAGATGATAGTTGACTGAGACATGGGAGGAAAGTTGACTAAGAAAATGCTTTTCCCACTCACCTACACCTTCACACATCTCATGAGGGAAGAATCTTTGAATCTTTGGTGCCCAGTGGCCAACTTCAGCCTCTGGAAGCTATGGGGACAAGAACAAAGTCCTCATGCATACTTTTGCTTTTCTGAAATGTATTCCAATCAAGAGCATTCTTATGTGTGCATATATATGTGTATATACATGTACACATGCATGTATGTCCGTATGCATCCATACGTCTACATGTGTATGTATGTTTGTGGCAATCTGTTTCAAAATCTGCTGGCCATATTATTGCAGCTGGAATTATAAACTTGGTTAGTTATTGCCTTCCTTTTTCAGATCCCCACCTTATTCTCTACAGCTCTTCCTGTTTCCTGAGAAACAGAGGCGAGAAGGTCTTGCTCCTTTGCTCTCCAGCCTGCTGACTCTTCCCTCCAATACTCTATTTCAGGCCCCACTGGATTTCAGTACTCTGGGGAGAAAAGAGGACCAACCTAGGGTGATGGCAGTGAGGCTGGGAGGAGAAGGGATGCTGGGGGCTGCAGTCCATGGACTGTGGAGTTGGTGGTGGTGCCTGTGTCTGCGTCATGTGTGAAAAGGTGCTAGAGATGACTGAATGGGCAGAGCAGATAGAGATACTGAGGCTGAGCTAAGGCTGCTGACTCTGTGGATGTTGCCCCCCAAATGGAAGCAAATGCAGGAGAAAAAACAATTCTGGAGGGCAGGAAACACAGTAACTTGTAGAACTAAGTCCCAAAAGAGTCAAGAAGAAGAGGTTTCAAGGACTTGAAATCCACAGACAGGGAAGGATACTGTAGTTCTGTGTTTAGGACCCAGATGAAACAGGACAGGAGGAAGTAAATGATGGGTGAAGACACCAGAGAGGGAGGGGATATGGTATCTATGTGCATATATTCACTCTTCTCAGGAAAATATAACTCTGAGGGCTTGGGAGGGCAGACTGGGCTGGGAGGAGAGGGAGATGATTTAGATGAAGGAATGGGCTAAAATGTTTTGCAATACGTGGTCCATTTGTATGAGAACCATGAGGGAGAGTACACTAATAATGCCAATTACGGGATTGACCCCCAAACTACTGAATCAGAATTTCTGGGAATCTATTTTGTATGTGTTCCCCAAGTGATTCTTGTCTATGAGTGTTTGAGAGTCACCTCGGGCTGAGGAAACTGAATCAGTGTTTTCCCAAAGGGTTCTGCAGGCCCATGGAATGCTGAACCTCTCTCGGCCCCACCTTCCTGGCTTCCAGAGCAGGCAGGGTTTCCCTAAGTGCATCCAGCTTCCCGTAGCCCACAGTGGGGTCCCACTGTGCCCACGGGCCAGCGTCTGCTCACGTTCGGGCCAGCTGCTTCTCTGCTTCTCTGGCAGCAGAGCCGATCCGGCGTCTTAGAGGCCAGGATGGGCATTCTAAGCTGACCTTGGCCTTATCCCAAGCTTCCCTGTATTAGGTAGGGTCTTCCTTCAGGTTTAGGGATAGGAACAGGCAGAGGGATTGAGGTCTGAAGTGTGGGGTTGCATCCAGTCTGTCAACCTTGGTTTCTGTCAGTGAAGGAGCATGGCCACATCCTATAGCAATGCCGCAGTCATCAGCCTTGGTTTCTCTTCCTCCTCGTCTCCCCCTCTTCTCTCCCTTCTTCTCACTCACACTGATGCTGATGCCCACAACTACCTAGTTGGTAAGAACTGGCCTCCTTGTCTTGCACTGAGGATATATGCCTCTGAGCACACGGGTAGCAAGTGGTAGGGCCAAGAATGAAACCCAGGTCAGTTCAGAGATGGTTATGGGCATAAATTTGGTCACCTGGGAACTTTCTCCTCCTCTTTCCCCTCCCCTCCCCTCCCCCTCCCCTC